>JAYDZE010526440.1:0-15313 GCA_034509125.1 Monilaria moniliformis
CGAGGCCGAGCAGATTGGACTTAGCGACAGATGAGATACTCTTCGGTGGTATCAGGATGCAGGCGAGCGGCGGAAGAGCGGCGAGGGTGTGAGAGAGTATGCGGCAGGAGGGTTTTTTTGCAGAGAGGCTCCCCAAATGCAGTACAGAGTATGAATGAATGTATTTGGGCTTCAATTAGGATATGTTTTTTGTGGTTCAGATGCGAGTAGTGGGCTGGAATTAAAGAATCCGAGTGGGCCTCTATTTCGACAGCTCGGGGTTTACGCTGAGCAGCTTCTTCGCGAATTCTAGGTGACCTAGGAGCGCCGCCGCGTGGAGAGGATTATCAGGCATGGAAGAGAACTCCGGCGATTGGAGGATTTGGGGATTTTCCTTCAGGATTTGCGATAAAAGCTGCACCGATCCGTGTAATGCTGCTTCGTGAAGGTTTTTGAGCTGAATCTGATTCTTCTGACCATCTTCTACATGTTTATTTTGATCTAACAATCTCAACAGCTCCATTTTTTCTCTTGTTGTACAGAGTTCAACGCGAACAAATTCGATTGAAACTGTGAAATTCTGGGAGGAATTTTGTTCCTCGCCTGCCAATTGGAGTGTATAGTCAACGCTACGCAGAATATAAATTAATTACCATAATTCTTTCTTAATGACACCTTAATTATAGAGAAGAAATAGATTATTAGAGGAACATGATTATAATATTCTGCAGCTAGAAAAAAAAAAATTTAAATTCTGAGGATGGACGAAATTTTGCTCACATAGTGTTCGACGCTTTGCTTGTTTGAACATTATCTTTTCCTGATCATATCATGTATGCATTTCATGCTTTCATATCTAAAACCTATTAGGCTTTTCAATGAATATTAACTGATCTTAATTTATTGGCTTTTGCAGCTGCAGATGTTTATCGATTGGGCTGTACAAAATCGAATCAGAAGAAATCTGCTTCTCGAAGGTTTGTACCTTTTTGAGCTAAATTTGATTCATTTGATCATGAAGTAGAAAATCTATGATAAATTGCTTACAACCTGTTCGATACTTGGTCTGTCTGAACATTTTCATTCTTGTCGAGTAGAATTAAGGATAAATGTGAACTTAGATTTTTTCAGACAAAAGATTCACACACTAAAACCAGAGAAATATGAAAGCACAAACACCTAACATGAATATGATACAGTCCTAATCTTCATACATGAATTGTAGGCATAGGAAACTGCATATGCTATGAGACAAAAGAAAACAAATTGTTGATCTTGATTTCAGACAGTAGCTTGTTCGCGATTCTCATGGCTCACTTCCACCATATTCCTAAACCTTCTAGGCCTCCACATAACAACTCCTCTGTTCCTCAACCACCTATCGATCAAACGAACCGTGTTCCCGACGAGCAAAATCCCCATCACACCGCACCACACAGCTAGCGAGATCTCAATGACCTTCCTCAGCGACTGCTTATCCTTCTTCGGAGTCACCACAACAATCGAGATGGCATAGGTCGCCGCTGTTGTGGTGACCGTGAGCCACATGATCATCATCAGGATCCACATGAACAGCGGCTGCCTGAAGGGCAGGCCACTGATGAGCAGCAGGATTGTGCTGAGCGACGAGACAAATGCCACTGTGTTGGTGCGCATGAAGCTCTTGAATGCTCGTTCACTTTTGTAAGCCATCACGGCCTCCCCTGCTTTGTGTGGCTTGGCCGCAAGGGTGCCATTGTCGTAGTGTGTGAAGTCGTCCTGCCAGACGCCCCCCGGAGGGGTCACCCCGGCTTGGAAAGCCATGGTTGCTATGAGGATCGCAACCACCATTATGGAGTCGCGTTTCTTGGTCAGCCACTTCACTGGCTGGGTGTCTCTGTGTCTGGTTTTGAACCTGGTGAGCCCGTGGCACAGAACATGGGCGATTCCGGTATCTTTTGCCTCGGGTTGGATTTGTTCGAACAGGGACTTTGCTGTTTGGCCATTGGAGTTCTTTGCATTGACATCTATGTTGTCGTTTTTAATTAGATGCTCCACAATCTGCAATATTATGTGTTTATGTTCTTGATTATAGTAAAGAAACTTGTTATAGATCAATCAAGCAGATGCTCTTCTATTTATCAGGTATGCATTTCATTTTCTTGAATCTTGATCCTATGAGGTTTATGTTTTCCAATGAATATTGAACGATCTTGATTTATTGCCTTTCTGAATTAGATCATAACAACACAACTAAAAATAATCCAATAGACAAAATGTTCCTAATTTAGTCCAGACCATAATTTCAGCAACATTCCAATAGTAGGAAGCCTCAATCCACTGACTACTATCAGAATTAACAATGAAAAATGAGACGATAGGAAAATTTGTATCTCACAAAATTACCTCAATCTTTCTCCCCACGACTGCCATATGCAAAATGGTATCACCATCATCATTCTTTGCATTGATCAGCTCATTCACTTCCTTCACCAAAACCTTCAAAGCCGCCAACTGGCCATGTTCAACGCACAAATGCAGCGCGGTGAGGCCTCGACCCACCTTCTGCCGAGCAGCCAGAGGAGCGCTCGAGATGAGCTCCTCCAGCAGCTCCACCCGGCCCTTGATGGCCGCAAGATGGACAGGGTTCCGGCCCTGAGAGTCGCGGGCCAGGCACATATCAGGTGCAGCATCAACGAGCCTCTTCGCGATCTCCACGTTGCCCCGTGCTGAGGCCATGTGGAGAGGCGATGACTGCTGAGAGTTGAGCTCTTCAGCAAGGTGAGGATTGAGTCTCAAGATTTCTTCAACATAGGATAGATGCCCTTTGGATGCTGCTACATGTAGAGGAGTGTTGTAGGAAACTCTTTCTAGGAGAAATGTATCATTTTGGAGTAATCGGCGCAGAGCCTCTACATCCCCTCTTGCTGCACTCTCGTAGAGCTGCATTTCCATCCCTCTCTCTCTCTATCTCTCTCTCTCTCTCTCTCACTTCAATGATTGCACAAGTTCTTGATTATTTTCCCATATGTTGGTAGGCGATAATGTTTATTTATGGTTATCATAGGGTTGACGTGGGTTGACTTCTGATTACACTATAGAGGTAGTTAGAGACTTGGTCACTAATGAAATTTCGTATAATTTTCTCAAGAGCATGAGAGGAATTACTGGGTAAGCACCTATGGCTACACCTACATCACTCTTGTTTATTTTGACCAGGTATATTAATTCGTGGCCTACATTAGTCTTCTCTGCTTTCTATTTTTTTGGGCATGTGGACTCATATCTTCTATCATCTTTGCTTCAATAGTAGGCCAAATAATTTATTTGCATATTGTTTTATGGAAAAAAGAAAAGAGAAGTATTTTCATTTGATTCATGCATTTGATTTATATACTTCTGTTACATTTATTTGTTTTTATATCGTTATCACTCCCTTTTTATTATTGTCTTAGTGGTTTTTTTTTTTTTAATGCCGTCTCAAAGTCCAAATGGCCCTGAAGCTAGAAGATAAAAGATTGGCCTTAGACCCGACTGGACCAACAAGGATAGATGTTGAACAACAATAAGCAGATTATATCTTTCAAATTACCCGAAATTGATTGAAATCCTAGATTAGAATACATTTCAACACCTGAAATCTCAATTAATTGCTAGAACAAAATGTAATTGAGTCACAAACATTTCTGCTAAAGACAATAAAAGGCCAAGAACACACAATAATTGCAATATAAAATGTTTATAGATGTGTTTCTAGGAATCCAAGATTAGCTTCCTAGAAAGGAACCAAAAGACAACTAACACACAATAACTAACAACTTAACCAACCATAACCATGTGCACCAAAGTAATGCTTTGAGTTCTTTAGTAGAGGATGGCTGCACCTGAACTAATAACTTTTAACACTTTTTTCAGGCGTTTTGGGTCAAGGGGCTAGCTGGCCTTGCAGACATTCTCCGCTTGATCCATGATCGTCTAACCTTTTTAACGAGCTTCACTATCATACGGACAGTGTGGCCGATGAGAAGGAGAAACATCAACAGGATCCACACAACCACCATGTACGCTTCAGGATCTTCTATCAAATCATTGGGATCACCTCCCTCAGATTTCCTCAGATAAAGTATGACGATCATATAACTACTTGCGATGGCTGTAATGGCGACCCACGTGATCACCATAAGGATCCGCATCAAAAACCTACGCCTCAGGGGCAACCCACTCGTCAGAAGCAGTATGATGCTCAGAGAGGCTACAAACGCCGTCGTGTTGCAAAAGTTAAATGCCGGAAAATATTTCAAAGCGTATGGTGCGGATGGTGTGGGTGCATTTGCATCGATGAAGCCATCTGTTACATAGTGGATTTTCCATATACCTTCGGGAGGGTCGACTCCGGCTTGAAAAGCCATGGTCGCAATCAGGGAAGCCACCACCATTAATGTATGTTTCTCTTTCTCGAGCCAAACAGCATGCTGCTTCATCAAACCGTCCCAGCTGTTTTTGTTTGGCTTCTTCTTTGGTGGGTTATCACCATTTTTGAGGGAGTGTTCAAGTTCAGAGTCCCTCACATCTCTTCTGCTCCCAATCAGAACATCCATTGCTGTTAAACCCTCATTGTTTTTGGCATTCACTTCTACTGCACCCACTCTCACCAAAAACTTGACCGCCTGAAATAAATTAACACAATCACAATTTTTGGAGACGAGTGAAAAAATGGTTTAATTAGTCATTTCTGTCCAACTTGGTCCCTAATATTTACAGCAAAAAAATAAATATCTCTAACGTTCATAAATTGGGGTAAACAAATCCCTCAGTCTAACGGCCCCCATTAGACATGGACTTATTATCTCAATTTGTGAACGTTAGAGGTCTTTTTTTTTTGTAAATATTAGGGATAAATTTCCTACTTAACTATATATAAATATAAAAACATATAAATATGTAAACATGAATTAAAAATACAAAAAATGAGAATTTCAAGATTAATATAACTAGGATCCAAATTAAAGAGAGAACTCAAATTACTAATCGCATTATATAGTATTTTTATGGTAATACAATAACTCATACATAAATTAGGCTTAATGCGATAGCTTATTCAAAAAATTATTAGAAATATAATATGAAATTAAGAACACATATTTCAATCAAATTTTTGGCTAGAAAAATTATATAATTACAGTACTTATATTAATTGATATAAATAAACATAATAAATCTCTTCATATATTTATATATTTTAACTTATTTAAGTAGCAAAAATAATACAATATTTACAGTAAAAAACAAATAGCTTCCTATAGTTTAACGGCACCGAGTTGCACAAAACATAACGTCAGAGATCTATTTATGTTTTTAAAGTATATGTCAAGAGATGTTTTAGCTACTTAACTCTAAAATTTTCAGCAATTAATTAATGAGGTCTAGGGCATCATCATACCTCAACTTGCTTCTCTGCAACAGCCAAATGCAAGACAGTGTTTCCATCACTATCCCCAGAGTTGATGAACTCTCGAACATTCCCCACACTCTTCACTATTAGCTTCAGAGCCTCCAATTGGTAGCTTTTGACACACAAATGGAAGATGCTCTCTCCTCCATACGCCGTGACCCTAGCCGCCTCCGGTCGAGCTTCAAGCAGCAGTTTCATAGCTTCAACGTGGCCTCTCGCCGCTGCCAAATGCAAGGGCAAAAGCTCGTTCCTATCGCGGAACAAACACGCCCGGCTATCGACAGATAGGAGGGCCTTCACGACCCCAACATGGCCTTTAGCCGCTGCCAGATGCAGAGGAGAAGATAGCTGCGAATTCAACTCGTTCGCGAGCTGTGGTTGCAACCCTATGATTTCCTGCACGAAATCCACGTGACCTAACATGGCTGCAACGTGCAAAGGAGTCTCGTTGAAACGGTTAACCAAAGCTCTCTCGAGAATTAGTGGATCATCTATGAGTAGTTGTTGAAGTGAAGTAATGGAATTTTGTCTTGCAGCTTCTCCATCTCCCTTTTTGTGTGTGTGTGTGTGTGGGGATAGATGGACTCCACCCCACATTTTATGGATGCATGCCAGATCTTTAGTTTTTTTTTTTTTTGGGGGGGGGGGGGGTGGAATTCATGCTGATTGAAAAAAGAGTGTGGAATTTTGTTTTTGGAACTAAATTAAGGATGATTTCCATCTATCTCTCTCTGTGTCTTCAATAAGTGCACAAGTTCTTGATTATTTTCTCATATTAGGTAGGCAACTTTGGCAACATCAATCATAGGATTGATTTGGGTTGGCTTGTAATTACAGTTAAAAGTCTTGGTCATGAATGAATTTTTGTGTAATTTTCTCAAGAAGATGAAGAGAAAGCACCTATGGCAACATCAATCTTGTTCATTTTGACCAGGTCTAATTAATTTGTGGCGACTAATCTTTCCACTGCTTTGTATTTTTTTGGGCGTGCCGCCACTGATTGGTGAACATAGGATACTTCCGCCACTCTTCGTGCCGCCTGGAAAACTCGTCGATCGGTTGTTCCCCGTGACTTGCTCACTTTTGCTTTCTATATTTACATGAGTTGCTCACTTTTGCTCACGATGTAACATAAATTCGACAGAATATATGTTACATCGTGATTTTATAACCACTTTACATTATTTTTGTAGTCATAACATATACAATAGTCTTTATATATAAATTATTTAATAAATTAATTTAATTTGATAAAATTAAATTAATGGTAAAATTCAAATGATATAAATTTAAACTACTTTTGTCAGTTAAATGTTAATTTTTAGTTGAGATAATAGAAATAACATTCCATATACTTTTTATGAAATTTCGTAAAAAGTCGATATGAGATTGAAAATTTTAGAAAATAATAAGAAAAGTATATGTAAATTTGATGTTTGATATAATGGAGGATTGATGTTCTGTATTGGTTGTCAATTGTATATAATATTTTTATTAATCTTTTACAAAATTTTGAACTTGATGGATCAGAACGGTGTCTTTCATATGAGCATTATTGCATTTGAATCTTATAAGACCAAATTTTTATTTAGGGATTGAAAGATCACATCTAACTTTCGATCAAATTACAATCCAAATACACAAACTCGTGCTCTTCTAATTTTTCCCTCAATGAACAATTTCGATCAAATTCCGATCCAAATACATGAACTTAATGCTCTCTTTTATATTATCCAAATACACAACGTTTCATCCTTAGCGTTGAGCATGGACACGTTAGCGCCACATATGTAATAAAATGTCATGTATAAGCCAAATCAGTGTTAATTTGAAAGAAATTGCTCGTCAGGAAAAAAAATCAAAAGAACACTAAATTCGTTTCTGGTATTATTATTATTATTTTCGTTTTCACTCCCTTTATATTATTTTTTTAGTGGTTATTTTTTCAGAAACGGACTTAAAGTCCAAATGGGCGTGAAGCTAGAAAGCTTAGTATTGGACCCGATCGCAAGCTTGTTGGGCGGGCCTCTTGTCTTCCCCAATCATTAAACATAGATGTTTTTATTTGAATAATTTAAAGGAAAGAAAAATCAAATAAATGACCCAAAAATATCTCATCAAATAAATAAATTCAAAGTAGCTCGACCCATTTTTAAAATAAATAAATGACACAATCACAATTTTTATATTATAAAATGATCTCGACCCATTTCAATATTCCCACAAACAATTACGATAACGGGCTTGTTTTATTTTATAGTTTTCATAATTTCTTCTAATTTAATTTTCTTGAACAGTTCCTTGTATTTTTTTCAATTGTGATTGTCTTCTGTCATTGTGTATATATAGATGGCTAACGCTTACTCCTTTTGAGCAAGAAGATTCAAAATAATTCTTCTTCTTAAATTTTTACATATTTTTTCAAGAAATAGATTTAACAGTGGCCAAGATGAGTTTAATCGCAGCAGAAGAAAATCCAGCTGCAGAAATCCACGTTCCCGCCAACATAGATTGGGAAATGCTCGACAAATCCAAGTTTTTCTTCCTCGGCGCCGCTCTTTTCTCGTCGGTTTCTTGCGCTCTTTACCCCGCCGTCGTGTTGAAAACGCGGCAGCAGGTGCTGCCGGACAAGATCCCCTGTTCCAAGATAGTACGCTCCATCATCCGCAACGACGGTTACCGAGGTTTTTACCGCGGTTTAACCACATCCCTAATTGGGACCGTCCCAGCTCGAGCGCTCTACATGGGAGCACTCGAGCTCACTAGGAGCAACATGGCCACTATTGCTGGCCCCTGCCTCGGGTTCTCTGAGGCGGTGGCCTCAGCAGCCGCGAACGCCGCTGCTGGGGTCAGTGCTGCCATCGCAGCTCAGCTCATCTGGAACCCTATTGACGTCGTTAGCCAGAGGCTAATGGTTCAAGATTCTCACTCTCTCTCCTCGAGAAAGTATAGTGGTGGAGTGGATGCGCTTACGAAGATACTGCGCGAAAACGGGATAAGGGGGTTGTATAGGGGGTTTGGGGTGTCCATACTCACCTATGCACCCTCCAATGCTGCATGGTGGGTGGCCTACTCCACCGCCCACAGAGTAATCTGGCGCGGCGTGGGGGCTGGCGGGGGCCGGGCGGCCGAGGTAGCGGTGCAGGGGCTCAGCGCGACCGTGGCCAGTGGGGTGTCTGCACTGGTGACTATGCCACTTGACACGATAAAGACACGAACACAAGTTATGGACAGGGGAGAAAATGAAACTAGGGTTTTGCAAATTGTGAGGAACATGGTGAAGGAAGGTGGATTGGGGGCTTGTTATAGAGGATTGGGACCGAGATGGGCGTCGATGTCGGTGTCGGCGACGACGATGATCACTACGTACGAGTTTCTCAAGAGGCTGTCGACTAAGAATTGAGATTTGTTAATTTGTCTTGTGTCTCGATGATGATACGAGATTTTATGTTTAGTGTTCGATATTGGATGATTATGTTACACTATTACTAATGTGTGTCTATGGTGCTAAATGTAGAGACATAGCCAAGATGTCAAGTAGGGTGTCTTAATATTTTCTTGTATGATTTGTAGATTAAATTTAAATGTTATAGATTATTGAATCTTGAGCTCAATGTTGAGCCCATATTCTTTAATTTGATAAATAAAGTTTAGTAAGTTGGCATTATTTGTCTATTGCGTAATAGTAGAGTTGCATCTTCCCTTGGGGCGTTGGCCTTACTTGAGTTGAAGAGGCACCTTTTACTGCCGGCATGATTACTATCGTGTCTCTCCATTCTCGTTTTGAGGAGTCAACTTCAACCTACCATAATACACAACTCATCATAAAATAAAAAATAGCAAATAAAATAAAATAAAAGCCCTTTGTCCCACTAAAATAGTATGAATTCATTTTCAGACGGATTAATTAATATTCATTGAAAAATATATAATTTGCATGCTAATATCCTATTTTACTCTTATTTATTGCTCAGCATATTAATTATTTTAACAGATATTAAATAAGATTATTTAGAAAGAAAAAGTTTTAAAATAATAAAAATTTAAGAAGTTAACTATAATTGAAGGCAAACAGGGAAGATTTCGTGAGACTCTATTTGGTAAACGGGTCGATTATTCAGGGCGTTCCGTCATTGTCGTAGGCCCTTCACTTTCATTACACCAACGTGGATTGCCGCGCGAAATAACAATAGAGCTTTTCTAGACATTTGCAATTTGTGGTCTAATTAGACAACATCTTGCTTTGAACATAGGAGTTGCTAAGAGTAAAATTCGTGGAAACGTGGTATCAAGGGAACCCCCATCTCGAATCATGTCATCAACAACACTATCAACATTTTCCATCCTCCCCTCGCCTCCCAAAAGTCCGGCTATCACCACGCTATAAGATACAAAGTTGGGACGACAGCCCCACTGCGCCATCTGTTTCAAGAAACGGACGCCTTTATCAAACTCTTGCAACCTCACAAGACTCCTCAACACACCATTGCAATAGTTCGAGCTTGGCACAATGCCTCTACCCTTCATTTCTCTCAACAGAGCAATTGCCTCGTCCGGCCTCCCAATTTTGCAGTACTCGTTGGCAACCACCGAGTATGACTTGAGGTCAAGGCTCATGCCAAGGCTAACCATCGCTTTGAAATGCTTGATGGCATGATCTGATCTCCCAGCAATGCAGTACCCCTTTAACAAGCTCGTTTTAGTCGTGATGTTGTCCGTTAGCCCCGTCAGCCTCATCCTGCTCATCATCCTCTTCGCCTCATCCACGTCTCTGTTTATACACAACCCATTTATCAGAGCATTGTATGGTTAAAAAATTGGCTCACATTTGCCCTTGATCACCATTTCATCGAAGCAATTCAGAGCATTACCAATTTCCCCCCTGTTTGCAGTATCCATCGATGAAGGTGGTGTACACCATCACGTCAGGTTTGCAAGCTTCGTCGTCTTCAGCCATCTGATCTAAGATTCTCTAAGCTCTTACCGGAAAACGATTCTTGCACAAACCGTCGATTATAGCATTATAACCCCTCAAATTTATTTCAGACATTTCGTCGAACAGTTTCTCTGCATCCGCCATTTCCCACTTTACACAACCCATGATCATCGTCGTGTAAGTCGAAACATCAGGGATCGCAACGCTCGATTTAATCACAATATTGGAGAGGGTTTGATGTACGCGGCGATGGGCGGCGGCGGTGGCGGCCATATTTCTATATCTCGCCGTCGTAAAGCAGCTGAGGTTTATGACTGATCGCTAACTCACTTGGCTATAAGGTTACTAAATTTTGATTAAAATTTAAATAATTTGAATTAAATTCTTAATTTGTCACAAAATAAACGACTAAAATAGCTATGATTCCAGAAGACGATGCCACTCGTTTGATGAGAAATAAAAAGGAATATCCAAAATTCGAGTGGCCGAAGCTGAAACAACTACTTTCGAAGTAACAGAAAGAAAAATAACGACTGGAGTGAAAGAGTCAGAGTCGAAAAGACGATTCCTCACTTTCCTAAACATGTCTTTTAGTATCATCAAGATCCATTTCTTGAAATCTTTCTACCATGTAAATTGCAATTTAACTTTCATATCATAACCTAACACACATCTGAAAATCCTTTTATTCCAATTCCAATTTTCAAACATTACTTCATCTCTGAATTCCCATGTTACTCGTGTGTACACACGTGTATAAAATGACATCATCACTGAAGCACATCGAATCCCGGTTTCCATACACTACTTCATCCCTAATTCTCACGTCACTCGTACACACACACGTGCATAAAACGAAATCATCATCATACCACATCAAACTAAACCAATTGCAGTTTGTAGCAGAGAAATCTGACCGATTTCCCTCTGCTTATTCCCATTTAACTCTAAATCAGTAGCTTTCCGGCGGCCTAAGAGCTGCAACTACAGAAGCCGGCGACGAAACAACGGTCTCACTTGGCCAAGACATCAAATGCAGCTGAATGCTGTCTGCTTTCTCCATAGCAAAAAACAGTTCCTGCCTAATAACAGCATTATCACAGCAATGAATCAAGCCGTTGGAGTCGACTGTCGACGGCATCAAGCTCTTTCCCTTGAGCCTCGAGATCACGAGCAGGTGGCACGTTCCCTTTGCCTGCTCGAACAGTTGCCCGAGGCCAGCCCGGTCTGCAGCTGTCCCTCGGGCCACTGAGTTAACGCAGATGAAGCCCTGCAAAACGAGCAACTTTCAGATCTTCAGTTTGACGTTATCCCAACTTATACATAGAATGTTAGTTTACCTCTTCAGTTCGCTTGATGTCCATCCCAAATCTGATCTCTCCCGGTTGGGGGAACAGTTCGATGGGGACTTCAGCGAGGCCGGGCAGAAACCAGAGCCTTATGCCTTGCACGACGTCTACCGTTGTCGTGTTTGTGCTTTGTTGTCTGCTTGTTGTCTGGCTCCTCTCCTTCAGAAAGGATATATATATGTTGGAAAAATTAAATTTGGACAAACAAACATATAATTAGAGCCTGAGAGAGAGGGACAATACTGAGGTGATGGCTTGTTCTGTTTGAATGTTGGTGAAGACAAGAGGAACCCCGGAGGAAATCGCCGCCGAAAACCAAGCCATTGCTCTAACCGTCGGCGCCTCCGTGCCCCGCTCTCTCGACAAAGGCATGAAGAGAATCGAGCTCACCACCGTGGACCGCCGGTCGGGCAAACACGACCCCACCTTATGCTTCCAGTCGTATTTAATCCCTTTCCGGTGGAACCCCTTGAAGTCTAGGTTCACCACTCGCCTGCTCATCTCTGCAGGCGAGGGATAAGAAACGATTGGAATATTTTATCACATTTTAATGGTCATATTGATATAAATCGGAGCGAAAATGAAAGGAAAATGGCTGCATGAAAAAACTAAGGGTTATTCTTAAAAAATAGCACAGACTTTGATTCATTGGCGGAGTTTTAATTTTCGTTATAAAATAAACAACGGAGATAAGTATTGACTATATTCGTAATTATTGGAAATTCGGGGGCTAAAAAAGCCACCATAGGATCAAAGTTAATGTGCGAGAAAAATTATTTACGTCATAGATAACGTGACAAGAGTGGGAAAATGTAGAAATATGTTTTTCGCCATTTTCGTTCAAAGACAACTCACCTAATTAAGTTTGAACCTTACCTTGCAGATCAAAGCACTCCTGGAACGTCATCTCCGCGAGCACGGCCACGTGCCTCTCGTCGGAGGCCGCCCTAACGGTGAACTTCTTCTGCAGCTTCGCGTTCGCATCCGGCACGACGCACACTCTAAGCTTGAGCGTCCCCTCCCCCCTCCTCACCTTCAGCCACACTGCCCCGTCGACGCGGTGGATCCTCCCCAGCTGCGAGTTGAGGTCCGCGCGCGCCTTGGCCGAGACAAACGACTCGTCCGCGCTGTCCTCACCCACGCCCTCAATGATGTCCCCAGGCAGGGGCATCCTCTCGTCCCACTCCTCCGCCGTCTCTTGCTTCACGTGCTTTACACAGACGACTTTCTGCGGAGGCGCCATTTTTAAGGATAGAGTGAGAGAGTAACATCACAATGTAGGAGTTGGTTGTCTACATATAGGTGTAGCTAACATTGTTAATAACTATGAATTAGGCCTTTTAGTTCTCAACGTTGGAGATTATTCTATGTTTTGGTGTGTGTGTGGTGTCTTTTTTTGCCAATTTCTTGTTTCTATGTTTACAATTTCACAAAGCCATACAATATAATAATGCAACTTGACATTTAACACATGACGTTTTATACATAGTACAATCTCTACAAATTTCATCAATTGAGCTATTCCAACATCTATCAGTTTATCACCATTCACCAACTATGTTCTTGATAGAAGGCGGCGAGCTCTCGTTCGAGGCGCTGCATCTCTATCACGAGGCGCGATGTCTCACCATCACCGGCTGTTTTGATGCTCTTCGATATCTTCTCTATCTCGTTCTTCATGCTCTTTATCTGCACGAGTGGTTCAAGATAAGGCGTTTGTCGCCTAATTTGCACAAGTCACTGAAGCAGAGACTGAATACAAAATCTGTACCTTTCTGTGAGGCCACCTTTTCAAGCCTTCCTTGCGGCAAACACTCTTGATTGCAGAAGGGCATAGCTTCATTTCCTTAGCCGCAGCGTTGATGGGGAGATGGAAATACTTAGCCAAATCTCTCAATCTCATCTTCCCTGCTCTTTCCCTCTGCTCTACACAGTCACAATCATTACACATTTGACAAAATTCATGAAACATTCACATATATTGATAGTTGATACAAATTAACCTGTGATGCAATGTAGCTCTTAGGTGGTAGTCTCACTCCATTCGCCTCTTCCCCTTCCTCTTCCCGGCCTTCGTGGCTCACGTGCCTGTCCCCTACAGCGCGATTTCAAGCATCAACCAACGCGTTTTTTATCAAAAATTTGAGATAGATTCGGAGTTTGGTTTTCGAGGAGTTTGGTTTTCGACCTAGTGAGGTTTGGTGATGGAGAAAACCGGTGCACAACGCGTCGTAGAAGCTGGAGAGAGGATCTTGCAGCATTATATAGCCTTCTACTTTCCGATCATTGCAGTACTGAATCAAGAATTGCTTCACATTGCCTATGCTTTCGTTGCAGAAACTAAATCACCAACTTTGGAAATGTAAGCACTAGTGTTTATTTAGATGAAAATTAAAAAAAAAAAAAAAAAAAGCAAATTTGGAAACTTACTCAAACATATAATATTCATGATTTTGAGATGAGAATTTGCTGTCATATCTCTCAAGCACGGCATGGCTTATGTGCCCTAATCTTCCATGAATTCCAAGCTTCAACACTTGACTCCCTGTCGAATTTTGTAACAGTACAAATTGAACTATTACTCGATTATATTTAGAAAACCGAAATTGTATATCGTGTAATATTATATCTTACACTATTACATGAGAAACATGATTTCGTGAAATATTACACGATTTGCTAGAATTTTTTGGTAATAGTGGCTACTAATTTCACATTTTTATCCACTTAAATACAATCTCCTATTACTATATGCAATTGGCTACTATAAAGTGATACCCCGTAATTAATTCATACCATTGACATGGAAAATTTCTCTGAGCGTTTGGCAACAACTGCAACTGTACGGAGACGGCGGAACAGGCCAGACCGGAATACGAACCGGGTTTCCAAAAGCCGGTGGCGGGGGAAAATCTGCAAATTGCGCGGTTTCGTTACTGGCGTTTTCGTGAACGGAGCAAATTTGAGGAGAATTGGTGCTTTGATTTCCGGCGGCGTCGCCACTCATCTCCTCGATCATTCCATTTACGACGTCGTCGGGCAAATGATTGTCGCCGTCGTCGTTGTTTTGGTCGAAAAACAGTAACTGTTCTGCGCTGGAAATCGCGCCGGTGATGTGTTGGTGATTGTGTGGAACAACGGGAATTTGGTCCGCCATTTGTGTAAGCGGCCGGCGGAGGCCGCGGTGGTGGCGACGCTTGGCGTGAACCAAGCGCCGCGGCGGCGGGTTTCGTCGCGTTTGGAGTTACAATGTAGTGTTTTTTTCTTTTTCTTTTTAATTGGAGTTGGAAGTGGTCGGTATGGGAAAAATGGGAAATGAAAGTTGAGGAATTATAACGGAGAACGGCGGGAATAATATGGCGGTTAGTAACTGTTTTTTATAATAATAATAATAATAATAGTAATAATAATATTGGGCCCAAATCGAGCTCAAATTCTGACACAATAAACTAATTGGGCCTATTTTGAGCTCATAAATTTATAACACAAACGGGGTCCCTTATGAAGTCCAATTCATTTTGATTCTAAGTCATTTGCGCCCAAGGTTGCGGAAGGCGCTAGGCGTTAGTCGGGCGGCCGAGGGGGGCCTAGCGCCTGGGGGGCCTAGGCGGGGCCTAG
>JAYDZE010526551.1:0-15311 GCA_034509125.1 Monilaria moniliformis
ACAAAGAAATTTGTCAACTGTTTTCTTGAAAATGGGGGAAGAAAGGTAGGAATCACTGTTGCAAATTGATCACTATCTAGTGGCAACAACTCATGCAAAAGGCTAGCATGACATACACATATCTTCAGACCTCAATCAGACATTTAAAAAAAAAAATTAATTTGTAGTTAAAAGGTGTCTTTCTTCTTTACTGCAGGAAAAGGAATTTACTGACCGATTTTTCTATCGATAAAATTGCAAAAATTCATTAGTAAAATTCTTTATCGACAGAAGCCACATGCCGACGCAAATAATATTGATAAAAAATTTATCGACGAACGTCCACCAACAAACTTTCGTCAGGTGAAACACATCATTTGAAAGTTATCGGCTGATTACCGACAGAATTTTCTGTCAGTAATACCGATAGATAATTCCATCGATAATCCATCAGAAATATTAATTAACTTTTTTTAAAAAAAATTACATATCACATTTTTTTATTTCATCATTCATTCAAACAGACGAATTTGATTTATAAGAATAGTAAATATCCAACAATAATGAATATAAAATAATAATTATTCCATTATTTATGTATAGTATTATTCGAAGCAGTGGCGGACGCACACTAGAACAAGGGGGTATAATTGTACCCCCAATTTTTTTAATTGTATTATTATTTTGTTTATAAACTTATATAATTGTATTAATAATGTATCCTCAAATTTTAACCTACACCCGATCTAAAAAACACAGCTTCCAGCTCCGCCAGGCTATTATGACAGAATACAAGTCGTTGTGGGGAACTCGAATGAGACAATCTAGACCCATCAACAGGGAGATCTTGAACACTATCTGAATCCATTATAAGGAAACTATAATGATAACTATGTGTGTGAAATAAGAAATCATGATTGGTTCTTTATATACAACAAACGTAGAGTGGGAGAAATGTGAGAGAATTAGACAGGGAGTGAGAGAGACGAAAAGAAGGAAAAAAGAAAAGAAAAGAAGTCGTTGCGGCGCTGTCTGCCAGCTACTACTTAACTGCGACACGACGCCAACGTGTTATGTAATTATTTGTCGCACCCCCAAATCAAAAATCTTGAATACGCCACTGATGGTAAATGCAGAATGGCAAAGGAGGTTCGGGGCAACGACTACAAAGGCCTTGGATTTCCATGGCTCAAACCACAGACCACTTATAGGCACCATTTTGCAAGATAATAGAACGGCGGTGGCGAAAGTGAGGATGCGCTTCTAGTTCGAGGACAAATGGTGGTTGGAAAAACAATTCATGCCAGAATTTTTGTGTGAATGTCGATCTTTAAAGGATGAGGATTCAATGACGAGGAAGTTAGAACGAAGTAAAGATTTTCTAAGAATATGGGAAAAGGAAAAATTCCATGCTAAAACGAAGAAGATCGAGTATATATATGAGAGAACAAAAGCATAAACTCATGAACCATATGGGAGGAAATGATACACATTAAAAATAATTGATCTCACAAGGCTGATTGAATAGGCGGTGGAGTTTGAGGCAACACATTGGCAACAGCGCGCAAGGATGAATTGGCTTGCAAATTTGGACATGAACACTTGAGTCTTCCATGCACAAGCCTCTAAAATAAGGAAGAATAATGCGATCCTAGAACTACAAGATAGCAATGGCGCCCCAACTCGGGAGAAAGAGGCCAAAGCAGGTATTATTAAGGAATTCTTTACCAACCATTTTTTTCTCAATGAGCTATTGAGTGTGTAACTGAGGCTGTCCAGGAAAGACTCTCGATAGAGGAAATGGAGTTTTTGGATAAACTATGAGGACAAAGATGTTAAGGAGGCGGTTTTCAGTATGCATCCATCGAAGGCACCGGGGCCAGATGGTCTCAATGCGCGCTTCTTTCAGAACTTTTGGCCAGTTTTTGGAAATGAAGTAACGGAGGAAGTGTTGCATGTATTAAATGAAGGAGATGAATGCAAAGATTGGAATGACACTTTACTATGCCTTATTCCAAAACTCAAGCAACCGAAATGCATTGAAGAATATAGGCCGATCAACATATGTAATACAATTTACAAGATTGTGACAAAAATGATCTCTAATAGATTGAAGTAGATACTTGGACGTGTTACCGTTGAATCTCAAAGCGCTTTCATTAAAGGCGGTTTGATTACAAACAACATACTAATCAGTTTTGAATGCCAACATTGGCTTCTACGACGGAAGAAAGGCAAAGTGGGATATGCGGTGTTGAAAGTCGATATGAGCAAAGCATATGATAGAGTCAATTGGACGTTCCTCGAGGCGATGATGGGAAAGTAGGGTTTCCGATGAGAATGAGTGAAACAATAATGAGATGTGTAATGTAGGTGAGATTCTCGTTTCCCTTGAATAAGAGGGTATATGGTGATATTGTTCCAACACGAGGGTTGAGGCAAGGAAATTTCCTATCACCATTGTAGATGTGGACGCCCACCATAATCCAGCAGGACTTGCCTTTGGTGTTGGATTCATTATACGTGATTGGAATGGAAAAATTATAGCAGTAAAATCCAAGAAAACTTCACCACGATCCAACGTTATGATTGCAGTTTTGATGGTAGTAGTAAAAGGCATCAATTTCAGCTTGGAGATGAAGGTAAGTAGGATAGAATTGTGGATAGAATTGTTTGCAGATTCCGCCTTAACAGCCAGGATAATGGTGGACGAGGATGATAGCCTCAAATATCTTCTAGAGGATGTGAGGGAAATCTTGAAAGTGGCCAAAAACCATATGCTCATTTCAGCATCCCACATGTATAGAGAGGCTAATACGGCGGCACATAAACTAGCTCGAGCAGCAATATTAGAGGATTTAGAGATGGTTTGGTCGCATAGCTTTCCATTACGGCTGGAAAATATTGTACTAGAGTAGTTTCTCTTTAAAATAATAATAATAATAATAATAATAATAATAATTATTATTATTATTATTATTATTAAATTATTATTATTATTATTATTATTATAGAGGTTTGGCGTTGGTTCTTACGATTTTGAGGTGAAAACTAGAAGTTAACGAAAGGACCCTTTGGTTTTGACCTCTTAATCATATATAAGAAAAATCGGCATGACCTGTGTGTATAGAAAATAATAAGATACAGGTCAACCGACTTAGGAAATCCCCCATTACAATTAATCACGACAAAATCCGAGTCATACAATTACAAAAGAGAGAGATAGAGAGAGAGGTAATCATTATCTATATTTTGTATTTCGATTATAGCAATCAAATATTTTATATCCTCCCCACTTAATACATCCGCGTTTTTTGTTTCCCAATTTCTCTTTCAAGTTAAAAAGAGAAATTTAGTTTAAAGTTTTATCTAATTTATAAAGTAAATAATTTCGATAATAAATATCAAATTTGTTTAGACTTACTTGGTCCTTCACGCGTAAAGCATCAAGTAATTTTTGCAATATCAAAATTTTTATTATTTGATTCAATCCAAAAGTGCAATAAATATCAAAATCATAGTAAAATAAAACAATTTATAATACCAAATAAATACAAGATAGGAATAAAAGTAATTACTAGGAATGTCCCTCTCAGTCTCAGTCTCAGTCTCAGTCTCAGAATAGGAATAAATTATTAGCGATTACCAAAAGATTTACAAAAATTTTCCTTATATTTTCTTCATCACCCAAATGTCTTTACGGATTTACAGTCTTAACATACTTAGCATCAAATCTCTCCCTCTCTCCCCTCTCTCTCTCAAAAAATAGCAAAAACACACCGACTGCGTGCGATTTTCGATTCCCCGCCGACCTGCGTGAAAAACACGCACCGCCGAGATTCCCGCAATGGAAGACCGCAATAGGCCTGTGACAGGCTATCCCGCCCCAAATCCGCAGCCCAACGGCTACTCAGCCGCCGGCCCGCCGCCTGCCGGCACCGCCTATCCTTACGCCGCCGCGGCTCCTCCCCCCAGCGCCTACTACTACCAGAGCAACCCCTACCAGCAGCAGAACTACCAGTACGACGCCGAGTCCATCCGCCGCGCCACCTGCCTCCGCCGCATCTTCGCCTTCGTGATCGGCCTTGTCGTTATCTTCGGCACCGTCACTTTCATTGTCTGGCTCGTCCTCCGCCCTCAACTCCCTGAGTTCCGAGTCGACTCGTTCTCCATCTCCAATTTCACGCTCGGCAACGACTCGCTGATCTCCTTCACCTCCGAAATCAAGCTAACCGCCAGAAACCCTAACAAAAAGATGAAGCTCGGATACGATCACATCGATACCGCGATTTACTACCAATCATATTCCCTCTCCGAGACTTCCGTCGCGCCGTTCTACCAGGGCACGAAGAACGAGACCTCTCTGACGGCGAGATTCGCGGCAGCCGGGAGCTTCCTGGAGAAGACGGCAGTGGATGGGATTAGTGGCGAGAGGGGGAAGAATGGCAATGTGAACTTCAATTTGAGGATGGTTTCAAGGGTCAGGTTCGAGGCGAAGGCGTGGAGAACTCGGAGGAGGTTTCTCAAGGTTTTCTGCGGGGATCTGGTTCTTGGACTGCTAACGAATGGGACATCGGGGACGTTAACTGGCGGACCGAGGCAGTGCCGCGTCGGGATTTGAGGTGACTTAATGATTCTTTGGTAATGCTAATTAGGTTTAATTTGTTGGATATCTTTGTCTTTTTGCTATTTGATGTTGAATGGGTATGGATATAATTTGGTTCTGTATTTTGATATACAGGCTATTGATTTCCTAGATTAACCCTGTTCCATGTATAGTTGGAACTCTCTATGCTCTTGATTTTTTCATTGTTGGTTGATTATATTTTTCTATTAGGCGAATGGAGCTTGTGTTTGCGATTCCTGATTTTAATTTAGTTTTGTGGATTATGTTACACTCGTCTGTCTCAAGAGACAAGGATAAGCAATAATAAGTTTTTCGACTCAGTTTTAGAATGAATTCTTGTGTGAGAAATTAGTTTTATGTGTGCGTTTTTCAATACAGTACTTTCCTCCATGATGTCATACGAAAGTTTGTATCTCTAGGTCTTGCTTCTATGTTGAATCTTTGCATCAACCAATATATGAAACTTATGCTTCAATCATATTTGGTATATATGCATGATTCTGTTGAAATTGATAGGAAAACTGTGGTGCAAGAGAGAAACTGTGCTTTTGTATGCTAAAGAGAAGATGGTTATTTGATAATATAAGGAAACCATATTATGATAGAAGTTGCATTAGGGCTCATAGTCATGGACCCCTAACAATGTCAGTGCTATTGTCTCTCATACATGAAAGGCCATATATTCGGGTACGTGGGATAGTTGCACTGCCATGCCTGCTCTAGGTTTATTCTTGCTTCCGCTCAACCATATCATATTAGAGCTAGGATGGGTGATGCGTCATTTCAGATAGTTTTTGCTTAATGCACATTCCTGCTACTTCCGATCTAAATTTCAATGATGAACGGATGTTATATTGTTACTTCGAAAATATGGAATTAGGATAAAGTTTAATCTCTGATGCTTTTTCACAGAACCTAGAGGTTTATCAGCTCTTGAAAGCAGACTAAAATTGGCAAGATAGAGTTTTTCAACGATTTAACATTTCTTAAGTAGAAATCCTCCTCCAGTATGCATCTTATGGTGGTGTGGCTAGAACATAAGTGCTGGTTGTCAGCCTCTGATAATGTAATCCTTTTCAGATACACTGGCTTATGCATCTTGTGGTGGCAATCTTGTCATACTATTCGGTTTTTTAAGTGTATTTTATCCTCAACTTTTATTTTCCTTTTCTCAATAGTTGAAGATATCCAAAAGCAAACAGGAATGACTTCTATTGTGGGTGGTGGAAATTGTGTACGATAACCTAGATTCTTGATTATCTTTTTCATCCAATTTAGATTCTTTGCTTGTGCACTGTTGAAGCCCTCTTTCCTCGCTCCACAATTGAGGAACTCACATAAGGTCGATATACTTGCATGTAAATTAGAAACTTGGTTGGAGATGTTGAATCTTTTAGTCAATGTTGTTGAACTAGGATAGAAAGTTGCTAGAAGCCATAAATTTATAAACTGACACGAGTGTGTAGGTACGCCGTACGCACATCTATATCTACATTCTATATAATTGTGTCTACGGAATGCTGTAACCCGTAATTAGTAACTTTCAATTTCGGTTATTTTCAATCTACAGTTTCTGAAAATAACATAAATAAATGATATATCATACTTGTATTGTATGTTGCAACTTTTAATCAACATTTACCTGGGGGTGTTACAAAAAAAGTATTTATGTCACCAAATTAATTTAAACAATTTAATTGCATGTTATAACTTTTATATTTACATGCGATGAACTTATAATAATAGATCATGTAATAATCATGGTTCAGATTGAGTTTTACATACTATGGTAAAAGAACGTTTCTATTTTATCTATGTGTGAAAATTTTATTTGATTTACTTTTGATAGACTAATATTTGCGTGACCTTGCTCTAATAAACATATAATTGTACAACCGATTGGTAGATGTTAGGTAAAACTTGAAATTGTACAAGTCTTTTTCTTTATTTTGGTGGTTAACTAAGTAATGAAATACTCCACCTAAGTAATCCTCGAGTAGTTTGCTTGCTTCTTCTAGGTTGGGGGGGTAACTATATGGATTAAGCCCTGCACCACTCTATTAATACTAATAGAGAGGGTTCTCATTACTTAGATGTCCTTAAAAGTGACGTTTGATTCTCTTTGTTAGGACCGTTGGGTTGGGTTGGTTTGGTAATTCCACTTCAAACTACTATCTTAATTTAATATAGATTTTAGTGTAATTAATTAAATACTAGTTTAGGTGTTTCTTTCACAAAAATTAAGAAGAAAAATGTGCACCTCAGTAAATCGCTAAGAGGAGAGGTGTCCTCCGTATTTGAACTTTCTGGATTTATGAAAAAAATTATACCAAATTCCAGAAGCACAGCAGATCCCCTGTGTATCGAAATCTCGTACGTTTCACTTTTTCCAAACTTTTGCCCAAACTACCCATGTTGTTACCTTTAGTTTTTCATTTAAAATTTTAATTAGAGAAATAAATCCAGGTTGTAGATAAATTCAGAACCATGAATTTGGTATTTATCTTTTATACAAAAAGAAGTTGAGAAAAAGGCAAACAACATCAAAACTAAACGTTAATTGTTTAAAATTTTCAGATGGATGGTGCATTAATTGTTTTACCTTGTTTTTTTCAGGAAAACATGAAGGAAAAGCTCACAAAGGAGAAATGAAGTTAATGGAATCACCACTAGAGACTGAGTGAGTTAAATATCCACGAATTCTACGATCTATCTCTATACTTGACAAGCTCAAAAGTAGAACAACATAGACGAATATCTCCAATCACAATCATCCAAATACGAGAGATATTGATGAACTGTATCAAGCCTTAGTAAAACATGGGAATTCGTCTTGACATTCACATCATTACTCGTGAATTCAGCTGCAAAAAGTCGGCCAAAACCATGGCTATTTGCTCAGTGTTGTGATACTTTTATTTGGTATCGTATAACTAAGGTGTACTAATTTGTTGTGTATGTCTACTGCAAAACAAAACAAAGAAATGATTCTTTCTTGAAATTATTGCATTGGTTTGACATACACACGAATTGGTGTTCTCTGCAAAACGAGCTCATTACAAGCAAAACGGTAGCACATGAGGGTAATTACCACATCAAAGTAAGGCGACCCATATTCCAAACGTTAGAGAGCAAAAAGAAAGAAAGAAACGAGATCAGATAGACCAGAAGTTAGGCAACTAACCGTATAGGTTTAGGACACAGAGACATGGTTGGTGCAAGAGCAATTTTCCAAAGAAGCAGGCAACAATGTTTTAACTCGGATCTTGTTGTTTCGTTTTCTGAACAGTTTCCAAACATTCTTTCGCTCTAACCACCTTTGATTGGAGAAAGAAACTGCCACTCTGAATGTTCCTCTCGAACAACATGTCATACCTCTGTAAAAATGAAGGCAAGTATTCAGATTCATTAGTTTATTACTAAGCACACAAAAAAACACAACTTTTATCTCAAAGTGCAGGAAAAAGAAACGGGATCAGAGAAAGGAGAAACCTTCACAATCTCTGTATTCTCAGTGACACCAAGGATTTGCCTTGCCTCGGCATCAGTCATCATTTTACTACCTCTTTTGATAGTTTCCGTTGCTTCTTGAGCAGCACCAGTCTTTGCGGCATCTGCAATAATACATCATGAAATATTAGTGCCGGAAATGATTGAGGGAAACCAATTTACTTTCTAAAGGCCAGTTCATTAAACGTATTGTCTCTGAAGTCTGAACTGAAAGAAAATTTCAAGTTTGCGCACAAGCACTAATAATCGTGACCAGCTACCCCGCAAGTTATTCTATATCATTCTCCTGAAAGAAGAAAACTGAATAACAACCTGACAAAAAGACTTACTTGCAAGTGCCTGACGATAAGCTTGAGCAAACGCTCTTATCATTATTCCAGACCCCATAACAATCATGTTAGCAATGAGCCTACCAGCCTGTGACCCCAAAACAAGCATGAATTTGCAATAAATACATATCAATATCTCGTAGCACATTAAGGCATTTTCTAGTATGTGATCCAACTATGATATTACACATTACAATGTCCAATTGAATAGAATGTTGTAAATGGATTTCTGGACAACTTATAGTGTGCGGCTCTAGAAAGAACATATAACACACAATAATAGCCGTAAACCAAAAGTGCAAGACAAGTATCAGAAAGAACTTCCCCGAACTACATTCAAGATATAATATGCAAAATTTAAGGTAAACCTTAACTTTGCAGTTAAACGTGAAGCAGAATAGTGGAACTTAGTAAAGAATTTATCAATTAGTCAATTCCTTTATCCTGGTGAGTTTAAGACAGTTTAAGACAGATACTTTAGATTTAAATCAATATACATATAAACAAGAAAAAAAAAGTCATTTTTAATATGTTATATAAAACATAGGCATGCAGCAAATTGTGTGCTGCTTGAGATAAAAACTAGGTAACGGCCAGGAACATACCATGGCTAGAGGACTAAAACACGACCACCAATAGATTTATGAACTCCACAAGTCCACATAACCCACATCAAAACAAAAATTACTAAGATTCAATAAATAAATTATATGGGTGTAACTGAAACAAAAAACCAAAGTACAAGTATGATCAAATTCATGTCCAAGTACATAATGATAACTGAATACAGACATAATGATCAATTTGCATATTGTAGCTTTTATGTCGTTACTTTGTTGTAAATTACTCCCCTCATTTACATATTACAAACATAATGAAATACAAAAATACATGAACGGAGACTGGTCCTATACATTCCAGTGCAAGAAACAGTTTATGAACCAGCCACGTCTCCTTTTCATGATTTCACTTAGTCCATCCCTTCATCCTTGGAATGCACAGTCAAAGCTAGAAAAGGATGAGAAATAAACAAATATGAATGACTTGGGGGAATTAAAAAAAAAAGGGATAATAAGATCGAAGGCATGCTATGACATGTTCAATTTTCATGTTTTGTTCCCTCATATATCATCATCCAGTAATATGAAATTTACATTGGGTGTGCAGGGAAATTCACAGCCTCACCACAACTCAGCAGGCTTTAACACAAATAATTCCACAACTTTGTTCCAAGCTGGAAACTCCATATTTACATCAATATACTAAAATGAAGTACTCTTACCCCATTACGTTCAATAATTTAATTTTTCTTTTAGGTTGGTCCTTTAGACATGCTTTCTTTGTTATAGGCAACAGAATTCAGCAACAGCATGCTCAACAAAAGCACAATGTTAATGGAAAAGCACTGACAATCAACCAATGTACAACACAAAGAGGCCCAAAAGTCAAGAATTCATTCTGGTAGAACCATTATATACATTTAAATGGAGTTATTACTTTTACATGCAAATATCCAACCCTTGTTCTTATCTTTTTGTGTTACAGAGATCATATAGCATGAAAATATTTTGAGTTTATTACTTTATGCCTTTACAAAATCAAAATAGGAAAACTTTCACAAAATGCACAAATGAAACAGAAAACTGTTTTAAGACTAGAAATATACAAGATACTGTTAATGAAATCATTTAAGATCAGTAAATAGGATGAAATATATAAGATTGAACAAGTAAACGAAAAGACGAATAGAGAAAAGTTCAAACATATATAAGACACCACAAAATGTTACTTCGAAACTTTAGCTACCGTGGAGAACTAGGCATTTGTCATTATCGCAAGGTTTCAATATTACAGTACAAGCTCAAAAAATCATCTCCACAAAACAAAATGAGGAACAATAGGAAGGAAAACTTGATTTCGCATAACCAAAATATGACAATATGACTGAACGGGATTCAGACTCGATCTCTAACCTAATTCCATTAGAGATTAGTCGAAGTTTTGTATCTATTCCGATAAGCTGTGAGCACGCGAGATGAGCAGTGGTTGAAGGAACCCTAAAACCCGAAATCAAATGGAGAGAAGGATTAAAGAATCACGCTATTCCGTTGTGATAAAGAAAAGCTAAAAGGAATAATAAGTGCTGATATCTCAACAATGTAAACGAAGACGAAAGATGATTTGTGCTGCGCAACAAACTCCAGACCGACCCTAGATGATGAGAATGGCCTATTTCGTTTTGTGTATTTGTAACAATCGATTTTTTTTTTATTTTCATTGTTTATTTGTGACATGCGATTTGTTTGCAAAGATGGATTTGTGAATTTGAATGGCAGCCAAAATCTAATTTTTGGCGCATAATAAAGATTTGTGGTGAAGGGGAAGGTTCCAACAACGGCCAACAGTGAAATCGCGGTCGAGTAGAATTTTTTCGATTTGTCTTAAAAATGGGTATGATAAATGAAACAATGATGCACAATGTTTTCTATTAAGCGTTGTTCAAAGACACGTAACGGCAAAGACACTAAGTCTTAGTCGAGCAACTTGGACGCAAACTATAATCTGAATTGTTGGTAGTTATGATAAATTTTGAGATTAGTTGAATTTTTATGATTGAATTATGGACAGCTTAATAGATGATTTTTTGTAGTATTATAAAGGGCAAAAATAATCATTGTAATATATAGTACATAAAATATTTTTGTATTTAAAAAAATCATTATCATATGTTGTTATCATCTTGGTTCTTATTTAATTTAAGCAATAAATATTTTTGGTTGAGACGACGACAGCAGTTTATTTCAGTCATATGGTTGGCGTCCAAATGCAATCTATACCCCCAAAAAGAGTGAAGTTAATCGATTGAATATATATGATATCAATATCCCAAGTTTGAAAAAGTACAAACATGTTTTGATTTTTCTCACGACAAAATATATGCCCATACATAGGATTTATAATTGAAAAATTAAGTGCGACAGACTCATGTTTACATAAATATTGGTGTGATTTTAACTTGAGATTTTTTATATCTGAAGTATTGCCATTTTGCTATTACTTTTTTTTTCATTTGAGAAAATGAAAGTGATGTAATTTGATCCTAAAACCTATCCACTTACAAAGAAGACTTTCGTCACTTAAATATCCTCTAAAGAACACTTCACCATTAAGAAATCCTAAATATGATTTGAAAAACAAATTTAAAACAAAAGAGTAGAATTTATTGAATTAGGTGAACTATATTGATCAAACATTCATCCTGTAGCTAATGCATAAGTGGCCCGTAAATAACGCCATAAATTGAAATATTCAGCACATGTTATATATTAAGGGCTATTTAATATAGTAAAAACAATTTATATCCACTTTTATACAATTAAACTAAACCTACTCACTTTTCATATAAAAAAACATAATTACCTTTAATAGATTTATTATATTTATAACTAAATTCACCGCTCCCTCATTTCCCAACTCTCACTTCTCCCTCAATTATCTTTCCATCATCATTCCCCTAGTCAATCCCACCCCACCCCACCGCACCTCACCCCACCCCACCCCACCCCTATCGTCTTTCCCAACTCAACTCCACGCCCTCTCGCCATCTGCAATCCATTTTTGGAATGCGTATTTCAGTTTTTGTTTATTTTTATACAAAATGCAAATAGTACAAGCTAATATACTGTGTCATGTGAGCGTGTAAGAGTTAAAATTGATCTAATTACATGCTAATTCGTGCACCGTGTGCATTAACTAAAATTATCCTAACCAACACGCTAAAGGATAAAATAACAAGAAAGAATATTATTTCTATATTATTAGTGGGTATAATTTATCTCTCTTATCTCGAAAGAGTATTTTCAATTACCTCCTAAATTAAATTAGTAAAGCATTAATTAGGGTGACTCATAAGTTATAAACATAGAATCTCAAGTTAGTATAAGAAAAGTTTTCAATATATTATAACTACTTGTATATAAAACCACACTCTTTCGTTACATGTCAATATCATATATTAAAATTCATACATATATATACAGTAATTAATACACACTTCTCCTCTACACCTACACACTACTAACTCTCCCCCAAAAAACCAAACGACTCCTTCCACCGCCACCGCCGCCGCCGCGACATGACGTCCAAGGACTGTGGCAACCACGGCGACGACGACCGGAAGAAGCTCTACCGCTACATGTTCCTGAGCGCCTCGGCTTTTGTGGCCGCCGTCCTCTTCGCGATCCTGCTGGTGTGGCTGATCCTCCGGCCGACGAAGCCGCATTTCGTCCTCCAAGACGCCACCGTGTACGCCTTCAACCTCTCCGGCCCCAACCTCCTCACCGCCACCTTCCAGATCACCCTCTCCGGGCGAAACCCTAACGGAAGGATCGGCGTCTACTACGACAGGCTCGACGTCTACGCCGCCTACCACAGCCAGCAGATCACCCTGGCGACGCAGCTGCCGGCCTCCTACCAGGGCCACAAGGACATCACAGTGTGGTCGCCGTTCGTGTACGGAGCGTCCGTGCCGGTGGCGCCGTACCTGGCGGCATCGCTCGGCCAGGACGAGTTGACGGGGACGGTACTGATCCACGTGAGAGTTGACGGCAGGGTTAGATGGAAAGTTGGGACGTTTATCTCGGGGAGTTATCACCTGTATGTCAACTGCCCCGCCTATATAAACTTCGGCGCCAAATATAATGGGATCGCCGCCCCTGGATCCGCGATCAAGTATCAGCTGCTTATGGACTGCAATGTTGATGTTTGAGTTTAACATTTCATTACCTTTTTTTTTTTTTGAAGAAGAAGAACGTAGTGGATAATTGTTTCAGTCTTAATTTATGTTTGTCGTTACCATGAAATGACGATGATGCCTCTAGGCTCTAGCTATGCTCTGTGTTTGACAGTTTCTGGTATAGTCGTATAGCAGCTGTCCTACTGGTAACACATAGAATAACATTAATAACTAAATATATGTAATAAGAATTTTTAAATCTAGCTATTTTTTCATTATTTCTTTCTAGTTTAACTTTTGATGATTGAATCTTTGAAGAGAAGGATTGTTGGCAGAAGTTGCAGAATGCGTCAAGCTTTGGTTTAGAGAAAAAGTAACTCTAAAACAAAAATCAAAGGGTCGTTGACGTGGTCACGTAAGGTTAAAGAGTCCGATTGAAAGCGGCAAGAATCTATTTTTATAGTAACTCACACGCACACCTGTGTATGTATGTCTGGTTTCCCGTCTTGGTTTGGACTACTCTAACAGCATAAATTTAGGATGCATATATGTTGTTCTTAGGAATGCCCGGTTAAAATAGATTAGTGGTTCCGGTTTTGAAACTGTAATCGGCGCTTCCCAGTTAAACTATAACCATCATTTTAGCTCTATTGGTCCGGTTCCAATAATTTTATTTCGGTTCCAATAAATTTGAAATTGTAATCGGCAGTTCGGTTCGAAATGGGGAAAAATTATTGAAAACTGGCAAAAAAATCGTTGAAAAATCGACAAAAACCCAGCAAAAAACTGCAGGTTTTGAACCGGAATCGAAACCGTCTAAATCTTTATCGGGCCGATTCCAACTTTTGTGGAACCGGAATTGGCGGTTCCAAAATCGTGGACATCCCTAATTGTTTTGTGGAAATGGAAGACTCGAAAATCTTGGTATATTGAAACTCATTTTGACATTAAAGTTTATTTCAACTATATTTATCTTAATCCCTTCCACGACCACCTAATTAGAAAAGATACAATGTTCATTCATACCATGAGCCAGTTGAATCAGAACATTTAATTAAAAAAAAAAAAGCATATTCTGCCCTTGGACTTGAAACATTTTACAGTTTCTACTCATTATATTTTAGCAAATCTTAATATGCTCCCTCCCTCCATACGTAATTTTATTTAAACTTATGTACGTAGACTGATGTATTTTTTTGTTTTGCTTTTACCTTTGTTATGTTGTAATTTGATTTTTCTTAGGTTGATTCTCACAAAAAATCCAATAAATTTTCAAATGTGCAACTTTACACGAATTTTAAAATGTTACATTTACAATATTCATTTTTTGGATAATAATACAATATTTTTGTACGTAAATCATGAAAAGATTAATTATTTGTAACACATTAAATGAAGAGGGTGGTGAGTGGTGAGCATGAGAAAAAGAGCACTACTTAGCTCTGATTGGCATCGCATGCTAACAAAAGCAGTGGGCAGTTAGGTTAGGTTTTGTCTTGAACGAGTCTATATATGCTTTGCTTTCACTTTCAGCCTTTGTCAGTTTGGTGACGACTCCTAAAAAAGAAATAGTTTTGGTAACACGACTTTTTCATTTCTATTTAGTTTAATGCAAGTATGTAATCGTGCAATTGATTCCATCATTAAAGTAGCATTCACCAATACTTATTATTGAATCGTTATTTTCGGCTTGAGCGAGATACACTGATTCCATCACAAGCTCTTAACCCATGCTAAAGATTTGCAAATTAGAGTTTCTAAATTTTTTATTTCTAATATATTTGGAACGAACGAATCTTATCCGTTCTTCATGTTTTATGTAATTAATAATATAAAGAGGCGCACTGTGCTCGCGCGGGTCGACCCGGGTCAAAACGGGTTTGACCCGAATCGACGCGAATCAATTTTTTTTTTAATTACCGTTTGTATAAACGAATATATAAATTTTGAGTTACATTATCTAATGAATGACAGGCAGCGCAATTGGTTGGAGCGCTAGCCTTGGAACTCAAAGGATTTTTTCCTCCTATAATTTATCACTAAAATGGACTTTGGACCTACTATTAATATATTACTAAAAATCAACCCATATTAAAGACTCATTTGCCTATATAATCAGCCCTTATAAATA
>JAYDZE010526662.1:0-15310 GCA_034509125.1 Monilaria moniliformis
CGGTTGGCAAGTGGATCCGAGCTTCTAGATTCCTTGGGGGCCGAGCCGAGCTTTTGGTGGGCCGAGCTTCATTTGAAAGCCCACTCGTGTTGGGCCTTTTAGCTAGAGCCCATATCCTATCATATTCCTTTCCTTCATTTCTTGAATCCAAGTTTTGGATTGGGAATAATTGATAAAATAGTATACAAAATTGGTAAGGAAAGATTGAGTTAAAGATTGAAGAATAATTGGGATATATTATGAATGAGCCGAAAGTTTTAGATTAAAAGTTGTGATTTTTAGTTTGATTTCTATTTGGGAATTTGGATATGTGGAATTAGAGGATGTACTGAAAAGAAAATTGAAATTTGTTAATTGCTAATGGTGATGGAAAAAAAGTCGAACTAGATGAAGATTAGGTGAGGGAAATCGAAAACAAGAGCTTAAACCATAAGAAGGAAACTTACGGTTCTTCTAAGGAAGAAGAGGATATTGATGAACAAATGGCCAAATTAATTATTTAGTTGGGCTTGAATAAAATAAAAGATTGGGGTGAAAAACTAAATAAAGAATTGAGCCTATAGCTAACAATAAAAGTGGGCTAGAAAAATGATAAAACTAATGGGCCTAAAATAAGAATGTTTAGAAAAAGATATCTAGACCCATACTAGATTTAATATTTAAATGTTAGTTCAAATTGAATTGTAAATTAGCATCTAATGTTATTAAAATGACTTGATAAATGAATTGCTAAAATAAATAAATTAGTATTTCATTAAAAGAGAATAATTAGATATAAAATATGAATTAGTTTTTTATTAATTACATAATGATATTAATTGGTATAAATTATTATTCAAGGTGATCGTGCCCCGAGCAGCAGCTGGGGAAATGATAAGGTCCAAGTTTAGGACGAGCTTTTGGATCAGGACGTTTTGCTTCACGAGGTAGTGTATTAGATGTCAGGCCTTTATTTCTTGAATTAAATTTATGTGGTTGCATATAGAATAAAAACTATTGATAACATGAATTATAATGTGTCTATATATGATATGTGATTAGAATTTGAATATTATGTGATAAACGTGAAAATTATGTCTCACTGTGATTATTAAATTATGACTCGATATTGATAATATATGAAAAGTATGGTATATTTGTTTACTTAGCTAGTGATCTCATCCCACTACAGGCTACCTTTTGCAGATTAGGTACTCGTCAGACCAGCAGCTGCGACCCCGTCAAGTCACTGTTCATTTTGGGTAGATAGTCGAATATAATAGTAAAGTTGGCATGTTAGGATTTTGATGTATATATATTGGTCGCGATTAACAGTTGTGCATATTTTGCACTTATATATATTACCATTGTTTTAAAACATGACTGTTGATTTTAAATAGCAAATTAAATATATGAATTTCGTTGACTGATCGAATTGATAATAATATGAATATATTCAGAAAATGCATATAGTTTATCTGATCGTGACGGCATTTATTCGGCTATTCAATAATCGAATAAGGGGTGTTACATATAAACGATAAATAACAAAAAATCTACTTACGTGCATCCACCGGGAGTATGATCGATATGGACAGAAGGATATAAGAACTCAGGTCGTAGAATTGGAATTCGTTCACAGGCTCAAAGCTGTAGAACTACTAGGAGGCCATCAATATCCTTCTTGTGATAGCATGCTGTTTCGCTTAGATTATGATAGAGCACGGTCAGTGCTACGCTGCCCTAGCTATACTGCGAAGCCACATAGACATCTTCTAACAATGTCGAATATATCAATGGCACCTTGCAATCAGTGTCGTCAGAAAATATCAACTCACCCAATAAAACGAGCACATATATGTATGCCCGTTGAAGGTAAACCTCGTTATCGAGCTCATTTGCTAGAGGCTCACTCATCCTAGCAGTCAGTGCCACTACATAAATACCAGTCTTTTTCATTTCAGTGTCACGAGGGGTAAAAACCAATAAGATGTGACACTCTTGCATCTATACTTCGGTCTTCAAGCTCAAGTCCACCCCAGTTACGGGAAATCCATCAACTTTGAGAGCCCAAAGTACCTCCATATTTTCTAACGTCACAATTGCCTCACCAAAATAAAGATGGAAGGTATGAGTCTCTGGCCTCCATTGCTCAACCAAAACGGTGATCAAGTGATGATCGATGTCTTTTGGTTTCCCACAAGCCAAAAGACCGCTGAATCCAAACTCATGTATATACTCGACAACCTGTTTATGAATTGGTTTACAATCTCATAACTTGCTCTTATATATGCGGACTTGCAATGGCTTCCGATTTTGGCCTTCTTAAATCCTTCTCGAAACGTGATCTCACTGTAAAAATAAAACCAAAGGATCCTATGGACCGCAGAACAATTGAGCATTTGATTGTGATGAGCTCACCATTATACAATCCCTAACAAATAAAGTTAGGAAACACGATGTCAAAAAATCGAACTAAATATATCATACAAACAATTCAAAATTCTCAACAATAATAGCCAAGTTTCTCAACCATAATAAGAATATAAATCCAAAATTTTAAAAAATAAAATCCCAAGAACAATAGGAAATTTTCCAACAATAAAATATTTTTATCTCTACATAAGCAAAATTACACATTCTAAACTAACATACACTACAATATACCATTTAATTAACACACATATTCTAAACTAATATACACATTCTAAACTAACATACACTAATTTATCAACCATAATAAGAATATCAATCAAAAAAATTCAAAAATAATGTACCAACAATAATAGGCAATTTCCAATAATAATATGCAATTTTCCAACAATAAATAGGCAATTTTTCAACAATAAGAGACAATTTACCAACAATAAAATATTTTTATCTCGACTCAACCAAAATTACACATTCTAAATTAAGATACACGTTCTAAATTGACATACACTAATTTATGATCTCTACATAGCTAATCATTTTAGTCATTTTATCAAACACATAATATACCATCTAATACATTACAATATCTAAAAAGTTAATACAATATCATATACTATCTAATATCTCAATTACAAATGAAATTATTATCTCTACATATCACAATGTATCTAACAACTTAATAAAATATAATATACAATCTAATTATTCAAAATCAATCAACAATACCTAAATAAAACAAAATTTCACCCTAAATCAATTAAACTCTAACTATATAAAACATTAGGATTTAAAACATAAATCTAACAATAATAGTAAAATTACATATCTTTGGATGGTGTTCAATAAAATTTGCTGGAAATACGCCAAAAATTGGTTGGGAAGGGCGATAATTTGAAATTGGTATTATGTTGTGCGTGTGTGATTTCTTATTTTCGAAAAAAAATTCACATTTTTGAAAACTTTTTTTATAATATCCTAGATTGAAAAAAAAAAAAGGCAAAATATGATTTGAATAGCTGTCAGTCAGCATACGTGGCAAACTAGTTGCGTGTGTGCATGTGAGTCATGCGACACTTAATTTTTTCTAAATTTGATTTTTGATGTGTTGTTTTGTTTGCTTGTGCATTTGCTTTTGGGTGTCTCTTCATAAATTGAATACAAGGTTGTTTGTTTGGTTTTATTTATATTTTTTTATGTTAATTAGGAGTTAATTTTACAAAGGAAAAGACTAAATAAGATCGGTAGTTGGATTGCTTTTAGGAAAAAACATGCCGTAACCTCACCAACCAACTTATTTAATTGGGGAGAATTGAATTTTAAGTTTGAAATGGAAAAATATATATAATAATAAGGTAGTCTCCTTGATTTATATATGAAACCCTTATTTATAGAAAATAAGTTAAGTCTGATACCAAGACCCATTAACAAAGCAATCTGTTCAATATTTGGTTTAAAGAGTAAATAGTAAATTAATATACTCTCAAGCTCGGCTCCGTTCTGGCAAGCTAGCTCGGCTCTGACACGCCTAGCTTTAAGTTGGAAAGTTTTGAATCCATGCTTCCTGTTTGACCTGAAATTATACTTAAAACTTGAGGATATTTAATGTTTGTGGGGTTAGGCTTTTTTATAATTGAGTCTTATTAGCCCAATAAAAAATGCACAAAATCGTCCACATCAGATAATTGGACTGCGATTTAATATCAGTCAAATGCATGAAATATTTAGGAAGTAACAAAAATGTCTTGAAACAATTAAAGAATGAATAAGCATATATGGAAATAGCATATGTAGTTTGACAATCTCTGGAAACTATACTAATGAGGAGCAAAATATAGGAGATGTAGTGTTGGATGTGATTAACACATTGTCAAGGATCGAGATTGTGTTGAGGTCATGGATCGAGATTATAATATCCTATTTCTTCTCCTTAAATATGCAATAACCACACAACCACAAATATTTGTAAACAAAAAAAAAGAAGGAAACCACTGAATTTTAAATATTTAATATATATTTTAAACATATATTTTTATTCTTTAATTCTATATAATCTTTAAAAATCTCAAAGACAACATTTAATATAACAATATATTTCCTTTATTTCTTTGATTGATGTTGAATTAATTTTGATTTTATTATGATTCATTTGGATAATATAATTTAATTAAAAATGAAAATATTAAAAGGTTTGGTTAATCGAAAATCAAACCGAAACTAAAATGTGATTGTGGGTGGACAAACGAAATGGGACATGAAAATCACTCTCTTTTCTTTCTTCTTTTACAATAATTCCAAACTTAACTATAAGAACAACCCATGTATCGCTATACCTATATAAAAAGAGCATTGTGTTTATGAAATTACACTACAAAAAAACAGCAATTTAACGACGGACACTTCCGTCGCCGACGCTAGAAATTACATTTGCCTATTATATCTTTATGTTACATTTATAATTTAAAAATATTAGGGTAATATGACATACTCTTTCATAAATTGACCCATTTAGATTCGGCGCGAGTTTTAAAAAATTGTTTAACTTTATTAATAAATGTGAATGAATGTGGCTGTAGAAAATTAGTGGAATATGAGTATCACTTTTATATATTAATTTTATTATGGAATGTGAGTTGAATGACTTAGTGAAATGTGAAATCTATTTACCAAATATAGTAAAAATAAAATGAGACATCATTTTATGATGGATGAAGTGAGTATTATGTATTATATGCATATTGGAACATCGAGAGTATTTATCTATTTCTTTAGCAGTCTTGAATATACCTATTTAATATTCTTATTTAAATTTCGAAACATAGTTAAGTAATCTAATACTTAGATGGGCTAATATTTGGGCCATGTGTTGAAAGCCCAAAGAAATGTTTGTCAGCCGGATTTGCAATCATCTCCAGTTGACATTATTTGATCATATGGCCTAGGTTGCTTTAATTTGCTTGCACTTGTATGCAATAATTTAGTAGATAAAAATCTCCGCCTCTTCGGTAACTTTGATTTAGAAAATTTCAAATTTAAGAGTAAGAGGTCCCAAATAATCCTCCACGACTGCGTTAACGTTGCCGCAAAAGGTGTGGAAAACGGGGCGGCCATACCTGAGCGGGGATAGTGGGGGAGGGGAAGTCGTCGCAGCCGAGCATTTAGCGCAGGGTGCGGCCGCCGCGTGGCGGCGGCGCTGCAGCCCCCTTCGCAGTCCGCCGCACTTAAATTTTTATTTATTTTTATTGTGTCACAGATTGAATTGTCTGGTGCACTGTGTTGTAGTGAATTGTGTGGTGCAGTTGGAGGGTCACATGATTGATTATCTCTTCTATAAAATTCACTTTCTTCTTCTCACTTTCCTCACTTTTCTTCCTCATTTTTCTTCCAAGACTTTCATCTCATTTTAATGGATCCAAATTATGATGATTTGAGTTCTGATTCGGATGAAATAGATAAGATGATTGAATTAACATTGAAGTCGCATCATAGGAGGAGATCTGAGCAGGCTCGAGTTGTGCGTCCTCGAGCTCAGAGGACGTACATACACCGGGAGAGCGAAATTGTCGATCAACAACTCGTCGCAGATTATTTCTCCGACAAGCCACGATGGGGTGCAGTTGTGTTTCATCGACGGTTTCGCATGACCAAATCCTTGTTCATGTGCATTGCAAACACGTTGGCAGGACGTGACGAGTATTTCCAGCAACGTCCCGGCGGTACAGGCCGCGACAGACTCTTGACACTGCTGAAGTGCACGTCGGTGATTCGCCAGCTGGCATACGGTACCTCATCGGACATGTTCGATGAGTACCTCTATGTCTTAGAAGCAACGGACTGAGATAACCTCAAAGCATTTTGTCGCGATGTCGTTTAGGCCTTCCGTGAGAAGGCCCATAGTGCAGGACGCCCAATCATTGATGAATATGCACGAGGGGCGTCACGACTTTCTCGATATGCTCGGCAGCATCGACTGTATGCACTGAGAGTGGATGAATTGCCCGTTCGCACAGAGAGGTGGCTTCACCAGTGGATATAAGGGCACACATCCAACGATAATCCTAGAAGCGGTTGCTGATCAATGTTTATAGATTTGGCATGCATTCTTTGGCATGGCCGGCTCGAACAAATTACATCAATGTTCTGAACCAGTCACCAATCTTCAACGACGTATGCGCTGGTCGGGCACCGGCTGTCGAATTCACAGGCAATGGGCTAAGATACAACATGGGATACTACTTGGCCGATGACATATATCCAAAGTGGACGGTGTTCGTGAAAACGATTACGTGTCCTACAGATACGAAGATATCATTGTTTGCTCAAAGGCATGAAGTGGCACAAAATGATGTTGAGCGAGCTTTTGGTGTACTCCAAGCACGCTGGGCCATAGTGAAAGGTCTGGTGCATATGTGGCAACAATCATGTATCGCCGACATTATTTATGCATGTATTGTCATGCATAACATTATAATCGAGGATGAAGGAGAAGACACAACTAATTGGGGTGACGACGAAGCCAGATCTAGCTAGGGAGTGGCTAATGAGAATCTATCTCAAGATGCACCGCTTCAATTTCAAGATTATCTGAGTCGATGTGCTTCTCTTCGCGAAGAAGGAATTTACGGCCGACTCCAATAAGATCCCATCGAAGATTTTTGGGCATGCTCCAACTGATTTGGAGCATGAAGTACTTTAATTTTTATCTTATAATATTAGGAATTTTAATTATGTGATTTTCAATTTTTAATTAATGTAATTTAGGATTCTAATTAAGTAATTTCAAAATTTAGTTAAGTACTTTTCGAATTTGTAGTTATTTAATTTGATTTTACAAATAATTTAATTCAAATAAATATATAAAATTAAAGAATAATAAAATATGATAAAATGATAAAAATAAAGTTGTGGCTGATTTGAGACTAAATTGTTTGGGATTAGGATAATAGCATTATAGCTCAAAAATAAAATGCCGACGTAACAATTGAAAATTGAATTGTGGTAGATGTTTTTGGGCTGGTATAGGGATCTATTAGAGCATGTGCAACGGCGGCTCGCAACGCGAGCTGCCCGTCGTTGCCCTTGGCCGCCCGCCATTGCAGGGCTTCAAGTTACCGGCTCGAGCCCTCACAACGGCTCCCTGCCCCACGCGCCCGTGTCATGCACGCGTGGGCCGCGCCCAATCGCGTCGTGCGTGCGTGACACGCGCTAGGCGCGCGACTGTGCATCAATTTTGACGCGTAAAATATATTTTTTATTCATTTTTTAATTAAAAAATGAAATTTTATTTAATAAAAATCAAAATTCAAATTTCCAATTTTATAGAAAATCAAAAATTGATTTTTTTTATAGTGATTTTTATCTATGTTGGAAGATCATATTTATAAACGATTCCAACACATTCTTTTTTGATGTATTTTCGATGTGGGACAAATGTGTGGTATAAATAGGTAGGAGTAAAGTGTAGGATTTGTTAAATTTTTTATTTGGGATGAATTAATCACTTACACCACACTCCCTTTTTAATTATATAATATTTTTGTTACCTTAATTATAAAATGGATGGTTGTTCTAGTGGTGAAACTCTTATGAAACCAATAGATTATGAAACCAATAGATCTCGGATTTTAAAACCCAACACCATCAATTATTTTTTTATTTTTTGTGGAGCCTATGAATAATATAAGAAAAAATGGTAAAGTTCAGCCAATGCAGTGGATGTTTTTAATTCGGAAATAGCGGAATGCTATCTGAACAAAGATTACCAGTAATCCAACAACATTCAATTTGAAACACCACTCAATTAAAAAATTAGTACTGTAGCGGCAGTGGGGTTGTCACTCCGTTGGAGCCCTCATTCAAATCCCAACCTTCCACTCCACCATCCAGCTTCAGAACTCGAAATTTGCCGCCTGAAATGGAGCTGCCGTCGTCGACTTACCAATCGGACCTTCGCCGTTCTTTCGAATCCTCATCTCCGTTGAATTCATATTTCAGCTGCGCCATTCCGCGGCGGGAAAGGATTGGTACATCGTCTCGTCTGCATCTTCCTATTTGGAAATCTCATCGGGGAATCTCGGCCTCTGCTAATTTTCGCCATTGCATAAGTGATGTCGATTTCGAATCGCGTGGTGTTGGAGAGAAGGGGCGCATTCACTTCGTCGGAGTTGGAGGCAGTGGATTATCTGCCCTTGCTATGCTCGCGCTCAAACAAGTAATATGAATTTCTTGTTATGGTTAATTTTACTTGTGTGCGTTACATAGTGTGTTTTATTTTACGTAAACGGGTGAAACTTACGTTATAAACGATTGATTGCTGATTAGGGTTACATGGTTAGTGGTTCGGATATAGCGTGGAGTAGCTACATGGATGCATTAAAAGAAGCTGGCGCGTCGCTGTACGTGGGTCATTCTGAGAGAAATTTACACTGGAATGGCGAGATATCGAGTTTTCCTCAGGCAGTTGTTGTATCGAGTGCGATTCCACCTGAGAATGTGGAGGTTTTGATTGCCAAATTTCGTGGAGTACCAGTGTGAGACATTTCATTTTTGGAAAAAGAACTGCATTTTGCTTTTGGACTGTGTGGTTCCTTTCTATTTCGGCTGTATGATGTGCATGGTTAGTGAACTGCGTCTTGTGTTTTAGGTACAAACGAGGTGCATGGTTGGGAAAAATTACGAAGGATCACAACTTAATTGCTGTCAGTGGGAGCCATGGTAGGTAGCTTCGTTCTTGCTGCAATTTACTTAATATAAATGCAAGGATTTTCATGTACATGTTTGTAGTATATGACATCAGAGAAAGCTTGATAACTGGTATTGGAAACTTCATGATTGTGAGGAGATGAACCAGATGCGGGCATCGATTCCTAGAACTAAGATCATAGTGGCCAAATTAAGTGAGACAATGATTATATGTGGTTCCTGAAGGGCTATGAATCAGACACTGACATCTAGTTTCTGAGGTTGTACGCATTGTTATGCAGTACGCTCAGCCATTTAATTTTTCATATTTGAAGGGTGAGAGCAAGTGAACAAAGCAAAACTTATACAGAAGCAATAAGTAACAATAAAGCAAGTCTCGAAATGAAATGCTGTTTCATAGTTGGTTCTAATTCAATTAACGAGGAGTATGAAAAACCAGTTGAATTACTGACAATATTTTGATGAATCTCTGTACTGGATTTCTTTATATGCAATATGCAAAGGATAATATAGGATATCTATGCTGATTGTCTGCCTTGGCTTAGTTATGGGTAGATTTTGCTTACATGGATCCTCTTTCTCTTGCATGAATTGGTATTCTCTTACAAAGGAAACACCATTATTACACTTGTAGGAAAGAGTACCACAACAAGTATGCTCGCTTATGTATTAAAGGCCATGGGAGATGATCTGACAGCTGTCATTGGGGCACAAGTGCCGCAGGTTCTGTATTTGGTTTACATGAGTGGAGCATGGATCATCTTTTATATTTTCTATATTAGAGACCGTCTTAATTCTACTCATTTCTGCATTTACTTGTCTTTTGCCGATGACAAGGCTTTTCATATAGCTTACAAGTAAGATGCTGTTGCATACTTTATGGGTCTCTAATTTATATGCTGAGCCATGATCTGATAATTCTACAGTTTTCTGGAGGTAATGTTATTTATGGGGATTCTCACAACTTCGTACTGGAGGTATGAGATACAATTTCCTATCAAGTAAATGTGGAGTTTTTCTTGTAAAACATGAAAGAGTTGGGAAAGGTGAACATAGATTAGTTTGATGCCAACAAATGCTGTTGACTTGTGTGTCCTTTCTTTTTGGACAAAATGTACCTTGCTAAGTTCATCTGCATGAGAGACTAGTTCTATTTGCGATCTTAGTTGTAAGTTATATAAAAAAGTCTTCTGTAAGGAGAGACTAGTCTCTTATTTTCTGTGTGAGAACTGCAGGACTTTATGTGCAACTTGGTAATCTTGTGGCTGCCAAAGTTCTTTGCTCTTTTGGATGTAGGCTGATGAATATGATGGTTGCTTCCTTGGATTATCACCTCATGTAGCCATAGTAACAAATTTGGACTGGGAGCATGTCGACATATATCAAGATGAGGTTTAGTGCAGTTATTTTGACATCATGATCCAAGTTATCAACATTTTAATTTTTCCCTATTATTTTACACAATATTTTTTCCAAAGTAGGAGGCTGTCAAAGAAATTTTCAGGAAGTTCCTTGGGAGAGTAAAAACTGATGGCCACCTTATTGTATATGGGGATAAGTATGCATCTCTGGTTGTCCATCAATATGATCTCTTCCTCTTCATGCTGTCATGATCACACATTCATGTTTAAGCAACCACAACTAAAGTGATCACCTACTGAGAATGAACGTTTGCAGGCATGGCCAGAGCCTAGGTGCTTTTTCTGCGCTGAATCACCCCATAGAAGTATCTGATGCTCCGAGTTATGTGAAGAGTCTCTCTGCCCAGCTATGCGCCAACAGATACAATATTACTACTTTTGGCATGTCAAGTTACAGTAACTGGCAGGCTTCATCAGTTTCTCTGAACTCTCATGGTGGTTGTGACTATCAACTGGTAGGCTTCTAATTGCATGATCTGAACAGACTTTGTTAGAGGGAGAGCAAATGGTTCTAAGCACCAGTCCGTAAATTTCTGCTGAAAATTCTCTAACCATTGCTTAAATGAATAAGCTCTTCTCAGACTGGGTTTCTCTCTGCATGTTAGTCCATATTTGTCATACATGGTTATTTATGTGGTACTGGAACACTCTCTTTCTTTTTCCTGATATTTTATAAATCTTGCATCTAGCTGTAGTTTGAAAACATCTTTTTGTATCAACGATATCATCTGTCATGGCCTTTCACAGTGTCACAATGGGCATCTTGTCACTGAGATCAGCTTGCAAATACCTGGAGACCATAATGTACTTAATTCATTAGCGGTAAGTGATGGTAAGAGATTCCAAGTACCAGCGGTAACATTTGAAGCTTTCCAGAATATGCAGTTTTGACTTTTTGTGTTTTTAAAATATGCCTCATTGTGTTCATTTTCTAGGGATTCCAAGTCTGTTAACTAGATCATTCATATTTTTTACATTAATATGCTTACTCATTCTAATTATTGCCTGGAGGCTAAGTGTTGCTGTCCATGTGATTTTTACTCTTATTTTCATGGTAGTTGTGGTATTTTTGCTGAATCCGCATTTTCTGAATTTTTTTTTTCACATTTTCAAGTCTACAGGTGATTGCTGCATTACATGCCATATTTGGTGACGATAGACAACTCTATGAATCAATTGATAAAGTGAAGTCACATTTGAAAAACTTTAAAGGCATTTGCAGACGTTTTGAGTTTATTGGTAAAATTCATGGATGTCGAATATTTGACGACTATGCTCATCATCCCACTGAGGTCCGCTCTGTTCTTCAAGCAGCAAGAAGGATGTTTCCTTTAGAGGAGCTTTTGGTAGTTTTCCAGCCTCACACTTACAGGTCTCTATTTCGTGATGCATGAGTGTCATCATTTGTATTTTCAGTTATAGGGCTCTTCTTAACAATGTTGTTTGCAGTCGCCTGGCAGCATTGAGGAGTGAGTTTGCCTCTGCATTAAGCGAAGCAGATCAAGTCATAGTTACTGAGGTAATTAAGTGCAAGTTCTAGAAATATTAGTTACCAACGGGTCTCACGACTCATCTGATCCACAACAGGTCTATGCTGCCCGGGAAACCAACATTTGGAATATAGGAGGAGAGGATCTGGCTATGTTTGTAACCACTCCAACATGCGATTTTATTCCATGCCTGGTATGAGCAAGCTTTTCTTTTTAGCACATTCCTGTGCCTATGGCTTTGGAAGCATAATTTCTTGCAACTAGTCTTCATCTACAAAGCACAATTTGACAATTGGGAAAGTGCTCAAGTTTGTGAAATTTAGCACCGCATCATCTTGAGTGTGAGGAAATGACTGTTGAGTTTGATAAGATTCAACATCTAATCTAATCAGTAATATAACAAAAAATAGTAGTCAGTGCATAGCTTAGAAGTCAAGTCTAATGATATGTTGAGCATGATGAACATTTGTGACGCCTTTATCCACTTTTAAGTGGTTAATAAAGGAGCTCTTGAATCATGTCGACAATTCTCAACTACATTACTGGAGAAAGTCATGAACCCTACGTGTAGAAAATTATGTATGCTGCCTGCCTCTGTGAAGATATGCATATCCTTATTACGATCACATACTGATTGATATCATATCTATCAGGAGAATCTGATCAGTGAGCTGGTGAGTATGGTATCCAAGAACCGCCATCGTCAGCTTGTCATCTTGACACTAGGAGCCGGTGAGTAGGCTATTTTAGGTGACTAAACTCTATGAAGAATATAAGGCCCCATAATGTATGTGTGTTTTAATAGGTGATATAACTCTGGTTGGACGGAAGGTGCTCCGAGAATTGGAGCAGCAGTTGAATCAGGAGTCAAGCCTGCAATTTCTGTAGATTGGAGATGCCCTTCTATGACTTATTGATTCTGGTATGCGAATTTTCCAATAGGTTTTGTTGATTGGCTTTGCAATTCACAAGATAAGATAAGTACTCTTGCTGCTATGAAGTGTATATGTTTGAGCTTTGCCTACGACTGTCATTGTATTCGTCGTCCTCTATACATTTGTGCTAATAGTTAAACTGATAAGTGGCTTACAGTTATAACACAAACGTGACCTGATTTAGGATTACAGCACAAATTTTAAAATATAACTACTAATTTGTGCAATTAAAATATCAATAAAATATTTGGAGAAAAGGTTAGGTAAAATGACGTTTTGTGCTTTTATATCTCACATTACAAATTACTTAATAACAAAAGTTAAAACATGGTTGAATTAGCAATTACAACAAGTTTTAGAACGCAGCAACTATAGGAATACTTTTATGATGTATAACATAATAAACTACAAAACCATTATCCATTGTACAAGACTGAGGAGATTTCTCCATTTGAGATGGAAACTCTAATTTGGATAATGGATTAAAATAATACTAGTATGGAGTTGACCAAGATGATAACACAATCTTCACTAAGATGGCCCACCAACCATCAAGGTGAAACGCAGTAGCATTTAAGGAATCAAACATATATGCTTATATGCCAAGCAGGAAACCATATAGTAGAACACAAAACCAAGTTTCCAACTCAACAAAAGTGACGTCTTGTAATAAATGTGTGAGCGATAGAATGAAGCACATGTATAAATAAATCAAAATTCAAAGCGATCTCTCTCACCTTTTGATCAAGATACACCCCGTTGATCACCCTAAAATCCTAACCAAAATTCTAGCTTCTGAGCAAAATAAAACAAAACAAAACGAACAAGGGAAACGACGCAAACCTACTGTACACATTTTGCAACGCAATCACTGATTTTGGTTTAGCCTCCGAAGAAAGAGAAGAAACCTCGCTTCTTGGGCTCCTCCTCCATCATCACGGCCTTCATACTGTCCTGCTCCACCAGCCTCCAAGCCGCCTGCTCGAAGGCCAATCCAGCCAGTGCAGGCGGCTTGTTCAGAACCAAGGGATACCCTCGGTTGGTGCTCCTGATCACCTCAGTATCCTCAGGGATCACCCCCAGCAATGGCAGCCCCAGCATTTCCTGCACGTCTAAAACCGACATCATATCCTCCCCTTTTATCATATCCGTCCTCACCCTGTTCACAATCATCTTTATATCCCTAATTCCATCGCATTCCAGCAGCCCTGTCACCCTATCCGCATCGCGGAGACTTGTGATGTCCGGCGTCGTCACCAGTACCGCCTCATTGGCCGGCGTGATAGCGGTGATGAACCCTGCGTCGATCCCCGCGGGGCAATCGATGAGGATGAAATCGGGAGCGCCCTCTTCGCGGTTCTTGAGGGCGTCAACCAGCCAGATTAGGGCTTTTCCGCCGAACCCTAGGGGGAGTTTGGAGCGGGGCTTGGAGATGCAGAGGAGCTCGAAATTGGACCACCGCTTGTCCCGGACTAGGGCTTGATCGAGGCGGCAGTCGCCGTTGAGGACCTCCACGACGGTGTAATTGACGCGATTCTCGAGGCCGAGGAGGAGGTCGAGGTTGCGGAGGCCGACGTCGGCGTCAATGGCGACGGCAGAGAAGCCGAGGCGAGCGAGGGAGAGGCCGATGTTGGCGGTGGTGGTCGTCTTGCCGACGCCGCCCTTCCCCGAGGTGATAACCACCACTCGCGGCGTGTCTCCGGCGAGCTGCGGCTTCCGATTGTACTGGAGGAGGGCGTGGATGGGAGCTAGGGTTTTGGGCGGTTTTCTGGAGGGCCTTTTGGAGCGGAATTGGAGGATCGAGGGCTTGGTGATGGTGTGGATGGATATCATCGGTTCGATTGGCTATCGCCGGAAAATATTCCGACGGCCGCCGCCACAATGTGTGGATGCGATTGTGTGTATTCGGAATCTGAAATGGTGGAAAGTGATGATTGAGCTAGAGTGGAAATCTGGTGCAGAGTAGTGTGAGAGATATCTAAATCCAGGGAAATTATGCTCCTAAAATTTTAATACGATCCACATAATTTGCTAATATGTCAATTTGGTTCCTAGTAGTAGCTATTAGCTAGTAAGCTACCATGTATGCAAATTGTTGCCGGGGGAGGGGAGGGGTGGATTATCATAATGACTAGCAAAACATACATTATCATTTCGAAAAGAATTAATGATGGAATCTTTTATAATTTTTAGTTATTTTATCAATTTTATTTCAATTTTTAAAATTTATCAATTCTATCAATTTTTTTATTAATTGTGTCAATTATTTTAGTAATTTTTTATTATTTATAAATTAAAAAATATTTAATATCGAAAATATTGTTAACCTAGCTCCACTTCCCTTACTTCCGCG
>JAYDZE010526773.1:0-15309 GCA_034509125.1 Monilaria moniliformis
ATATATAATAGTTGCACCTAGCCCTCTAAAATTAGCGGGCTAGTCGGGCCAGCCCAGCGGGTTCCGGGTTATGGGCTTATCGGGTTCGGGCTAATCGGGTGCGGGCTAATCGGGCCGGAATCTTTATCGGGTTATAAATTTCTAACCCTAACCCTCTAAAATTAGCGGGTTAATCGGGCCAGCCCAGCGGGTTCGGGCTGGACTGACATCCCTATGTAGAACCATAAATATAGAACCACTACACCATTACACCACTCACCACCATAAATATAGAACCACTACACAAATTACCACTATATCAAGGGGGCACTACACCACCATACAAGGTGGGAAAATTATTACATCCGTTGATGCCATGATTGAACCGAGGAATCCATGACCTCTTATTAAGAAGAGTTTCGAAATTTTCTAACTTTGTCACTTGAGCTAGCTCTGAAACATAAATGTTCCCAATATATAATCTAATATCTTCACATGCCATGTATACTACCATAGACAACATTAACCGCATCGAGTATGGATGAAGAAAATGAGATGAGATCAGATGAAGATTGAGAGTTGTCATTTATTTAAAATTTCGCAATAAGCTACGTCAATTAATTTTATAAAACAATAAGCACTTCACATGACGTAGAGTTGTCGAAATTGATTCGATTTGATTTTAGACAGAGTTGACCTATAAAGCCTATCAAATTTCAAGTCGACCTGACCCAAGATATATCTTCAATTTGTAGTTCGATATGATTCGGGCTGGACCATACCTTTTTAGGTCCGAAAATTTCAAGCCGGCCCGTAATTCCCCACTGGCCCGACGGGTACAAAAGTAAAGTGCGATAGTTAAATTTCCTTGAAGTCGAGGGGTCAAATCGAAAATAAATTTTTCTATTTGCCAAATTAGGGTTTAGCACAAAACCCCTGAAAACCCCTGCTACCACATTTGCGGTGGAATCATGGGGAAATCAAAAGAGAAGAAGAATCGATCATTGGAAGGAGATGAGGAGAGCGCAGATGCGAAAATGGGAAAGCAATTGGAAACTCTAGATGTGAAAATCAAGGCAATTAGCGAAAACCCTGAGAAGAAAATTTCACCAATAATCGGATATTTTCCATCCGGATTTGACCCGTTGAAGAATTCGGAAGAATCTGACTCGAAATCCGGAGCTATCTCTAGCGTGAAGGTGTACAAGAATCCCAAGCGAAATCCCAAAAACCCTAGAATGGAGGTGGTGGTGGAAGTGGGCGGGTCCGCCGTCAATTTTGTAGGAACGAGCTATTCCGGCGAAGCGAGGACACCGCAGCTCTGTAATTATGCTCTTGGGGTGTTGGATAAGGAGACCGGAGTGCTAAAGATGGTTCCTATTGCTGCTAATAAGGTAATGTTTTTGTGTTTGTGTTTGTGTTTGTGTTTGTGTTTGTGTTTGTGTTTGTGTTTGTGTTTGTGTTTGTGTTTGTGTTTGTGTTGCTAGGATTTTAGATGGAAGACTGAAATTAACTCAGTTTTCTTTGCTTTTGTTATTAGAATTTCTCATTCCAATTTGGTTTATTCAGCTTGTGCGTGTGTGTGGGTTTTAGGTGAAGAATTAACTTTTCTTGATTTTGATTGCTCTTGGTGGTGAATATCTGTTTTACTTTTTGAATTTGGTGTTTTTCATTTTGTGGCTTTACGATGAAAGATTGAACTTCATGATTTTGATTGCTCTTGTTATAGTTTCTGATCCTTATTGAATTTGATGTTTTTCGACTTGGTTTTAAGTGAACGATTTTGATAGCCCTTGATATTGATTTTACGATTACATTTTGAATTTGGCAATTACTTTTTTCCTTCAGCAATTATCCAACATTCCTGGCCCATCAAGTTTTTTTTAAATCTTATTTGAGGCTCTAAATGATATGATTATTTCTTTTGGTTATGTTTGAGTGCAAAGACGAAAACTGCAGGGCTCATTTGTTGCAGATACTCATTTTTTTAGATATTGATTTTGTCTTTAGCTGATAAGTGATAACTTTGTACACGCCGCCCATCACACCCTAGGAATTGGTTCCGGCCAAAGCATCGGACCAATGATCACCCATGACTATGGGAGATACTCCTTGATTTCAGAGGCTGTTTTATTTGTTCCTGGAATCAATATATGGAAGCATTTTATTGTATGATTGCAGATATTCAGGTTGGAACCAAAAGTTGCTGGGCTGGTGCAGCCTGAAAATGAATCACGAGATGCTGATAAGGAAATTGATACAAATGAGGAGAGGAACGAGAAATTCATGAATGTCACGCGCATGTATTCAACGAAGAAAAATATAAGAAGGGTATGCAGTATTTTGGGTGGAAGTTTGATTATTTGTCTTTGTATATTAAATCTGTGTCTACCTCTGTATTATAGTTTGTAGGTAACACTTTCCAAACATGGGGAAAAGCTTTTGCAATATGCTATGCAGGGCTGGCCCTAACTTGAGAATTATGTGCAAAAGCGTCATTTTCTTTTATTTTCTGAGAGGGAAAAATCCTCTTCTTTAAAGATAATGAATCACAAAAAAAGTGAAAAAGGGGGTGCAGTCTTCGATTCAGTGACTTTTCCTATTTGTATTTCACTTCTAATCTGTAGCACTCCTTTACTCTCAGGATGAGAAACGTGAAACCTTACGTCAGACAGAAGATCCAGGAGCGCAAGAAGGTATGGGACAAAAATTGAAGGGGATCATGGTGAAAATGGAGGCACTTGAAGGAGACTCTTCAACTGCTAATGCTCGCAATATTCCTCCACATAATTTGGAAGCCAATGAGGTAGAGATGGCCTATCCACTCAACAGGATCATTCTAAAGGGGGAGTGGGATTACCTTCAAGACATTTTCGAAAAGGTGCATGCTGGATCAGAATTGGCCCATGATGTTTACCCAAGTTTTGTTCTCAATCGTGTTCATACAGTGCAAAAAATTAAGGTGAGAATTCATAAGATGATTCAAGTTCCCAAATCTTATTGTTTGGCTGTGCTGTAACTGATCTTCCTTCAACATGGTATTCTTCCTTCTCATGGTTTACTGACCTACATGACTATCAGCATATCACTTTAAAATCTCAAGTTTTTGTTAATTTGCTAAAAACTGCTGGCATTCTCTATAAACTTGAAAAACATCGTCAGTTGCCCTGAACTTGGTTCTTATGAAACTGTGATATTTAGATAAAGGCAATTTGGTTTCGTGATTTCTTCCCCGTGAATACAACTTTTTCTTTTGTTTTATCATTAGTGAATATGTTAATTTTAATAATTCGAAATATCTTTTCTGATATCTTTTCCTGCTCAAAACTATGGACTATCCCAATTATCTGAATCAAATTTGTGATACAAACAACCCAAGGGTTTTGCTCATTCCTCTATCTGCTGGTTAACGTACCATGCATTTGACTGCTAGTTCTACTGAGTTAATTGACATGATCACAATCATGTTCTCGAGCTTATAAGATATTTCAACATTTTATCGTGGACTTCATTATGTTAGAGTCAGCTATTTTGTTACCGTTTCTGCCTCTGAAATTTGTAGGATGAGTCAAGTAGAAGAAGGATGGCGGGCATCTTGTCATACATCACTCATCTCATCCGTTTCAAGGACCGTCACTCTATGGATGGGGTGTCGTCTGCAAAGCATCACAAACTGCCTAGCATCTTATCCCAGAAATTCTCCACCATGTTTGCTTCCACTAAGGATAAACGGCTTCCTCAAGATAAACTGGATCTGCTGATAAGCTACGTTCTGGTGCTCTCTCTCTTTGCTGATAATTTTCACTCTGACCCTTCAGACATCGCCAAGGATCTCCGAATGAACCCTTTCACACTGAGAACTCACTACGAGTGCTTAGGCTGCAAGTTTGTGCGTGAAAACCTGTCTCTGATTGCCATCCTCCCCGTCCCACTGAACTTCCAGACGATCAAGACCAAGAGGAAAAGGCAAAAGTAGATCTCTGATCACATTCTACACAAATCCATTCTTATTGAGTGTTTGTTTATCTGGTAATTTAAGTGGTGCAAATTTACAGTTGAAGTGGTATGTTTTATAACCAGCTTGCAGTTTTGACTTGCTTCCCATAAGAGACATAAGAACTTTTTTTCTTTTTGAAAAAAATGTATTCTCGGTAGTGTCGATGATCTCATGACAAAAGTATTCTTTTACTTTCTGTTTAGAGAACCATGACTGAAAAGGATTGAAGTACAAAAATCCTTGCTAAAGTTAAACTGCGAGAATGTATGCCCTATAATGAAAATTCATTGCAAATGGTAGCATTCTTAAGATCTAGAAATGATATATTTTTCTAATTTCCTTGTCCAGTAAATGCTTGATAAAAGCACAAATTGGCCATGATCACATCAAATTAGGAAATAATGTCGATTAATTAATTTTTGTGTGAAAATTTAAATGACCTATCCAATAAGTATATCAAAATTTTCACCATAAAAATATACTGTTATTTGCTCAAATTGTCTAAAATACCCCGGAAGTCACAATTGCGATTGTACTTACTAGATAAAACCTTAGGTAACTCTTTACATTTTGACTATATTGCAACCATCATTTTATGCTATTATTTGTAGAAGCAATATAATGAACCCCAGTAGGGCTAATGATATATATAATAGGCAATTTATATTTTGTACCCAATACACTTTTTCTATTAGTATAGATGGAATCATATACATGATGAAAATAAGCATTTTTACCTATTACTACTTATTTTTCAGGCCTATACACAAATATAACAACTCTCGTATCTCACCTTTCGTATCTCACTCTCGTTCACCGCCGTCGTAACACTACGCAATCCCCAAAAAAGTTCCTAAATTAAGCAATCTTCTATTTTCTTCTATATTACATACTAAAAACCATTCTCATACACACTTTTCAAGCCCATGAAGACAAAAAATAACATGACTGATTATGTAAAAATGAGAATTTTTTTAATATAAAAACTACAGTAAGCGACAGTGGAAATGGAGGATCAAGATTTGGTCTTGATCTTCCTCTTAGACTTCAAGTCTATCACAATTACAGAGATGTTATCTTTGCTCCCTGCCTGCAGAGCCAGGTGGCAGAGGTACTCGGCCGCAGATTGGGCGGCCGGGTCGACACCTTGGCCTCGGTCTGCCAATGGGTCCGTCCCATTCTTCTTGTGCCAGATCAGAATGCGTTTCCTCGCCACTTCACATACTTCCTCGTTCGTCATCACATCCCACAGCCCGTCGCTGGCCAGGACGAGGCAGTCGTCCTCTCTGCTCCGAGGGACGAACATTACCTCCGGCTCAGGGATGATCCATGGTGTCAAGTATCTGTCGCCTGAGAAAAGCGTCCGAGCAAGTGAAGGTTCAGTTGCATAAAGACATGAATAACGCGAGAAACATAATTAAGAATGCGAAGGCCGTGTGTCACGAATTATGGCCTAAAAACATCGTTTAAACCAAGCCTTTAAACCAAGCCCCGTGAGGTGGAATAGGAGATATTTGTTTCCACCTCACGTCTTCTAAAGTATCCTCTGATTCACAATTGGTGTCATGATCCATGTTCAGAAATAATGAACATATATACATTTTTTAGATTAAGATTAATTTTTCAATTATGTAAAGAGATTAAGATTAATTTTTCAATCATGTAAAGAGATTAAGATTAATTTTTCAATTATGTAAAGAGTTTTCAAACATGGATTTAGACACCAATTGTGGACCAAATGATCACAACTCGTTCTTACTACCAAACATTGCATAATAAAGCAAGAATAATTCTATAAAAGGCACAAGAAATTATCTTTTTTGGCATAAAAATGGAATAAAATAAACCTACCGATAGACCTTGACATAGCAAGCACACCAAAAACACGGTGGCCGTTCCACGATATGACCTTGCCTCCGGATGCCTCAATCCGAGCATATTCATCCTCTCGACTTGGCTGACAGATAAATTAAAACGAAAGATGAGAATGTATCACCAACGAACTTCAAGAATAACAAGCAATGGAGCAAAAGGAATAAGATGGAAGCTTACTTTGTGATCAACTGATAACGGGATTGCTTCTTTACCACGATAAAGCACAGCCCTCGAATCTCCACAATTCGCAACTATAATATGGGATGATGACAAAACTGCAACAACAGCAGTTGATCCGACAGTCTCCGGGGCAAGAGGTTCGACAATGCAATCCTCTTCCATATCTCCTTGAGGGCTGCCCTTTATTGACTTGCCCCCAACTTCATCATGGACCTTTAGAAAGCAATCGGTGAAAATCTTCTCCCATTGCACCTGCCTAGTGTCCCTGGTGCTCCCTTCAACCACTTTACACTCGTTCAATTCCTCCACCAAAGCCCAATGAATGCGATCACGACAGTAATTTGCAACCTACAAAATAGAATTCTAACATAAACCTACATAATATCACACCACAGATCCATTATGGAAACATAAATCTTTCATGTTGATCAACAAATAATGACAGTTTATGTACGAAGTAAACATTACTCGTAGATAAGAAATGAATCTTCAATATATAGAGATGACAACACACACCTGAGATCCACCATGACCATCATAAACCGCGAAAAAATGAGAAGTCAGTTGATTCAAAGTCTGACTTATTCCATCATTTCCATGGTCACCTATAAATAACTTCACGGGGATTTTCATGAAATGCGGTGCAACCATAAGAGCATCTTCCATCTCAGGCCTATGTCCACATATCGACACTGAACCCCAAAGTGGCACACAGTCCAGCTCAAAAACACTTTTAACACCACCTTTCCCCAGGTTTTTTTCACAGGGCAGTTTAACAGATACGAGGGATTCTTTAATCGCAGGTCCACTCGAACATTCTCCCGTTTGTATGCCTTTCTCCTCCACACTAAATACCTTTGCAACGAGCTGGCCATTCTCCACGCCCTCAATCTCAACAGCAATTGGCATGCTCGTCTCTGAAGCAGCAACAAGTGGCACAGCTATATTCGAGGAAGGATGTAGGGGTAACAACTCTACACTACCTATCAAGCTAGTGTCCTCTCCTAACAAGATAATTTCTTCTTCCTCACTATCGTGAACATTACTACCGCCCGACTGGCTGCTCTTGTTAACCGGTGTTGTGCCTAGCATGTCATCCACCTCAGTTTTCACACGACTAAAACCAGCATCCCAGCCAAATGCTGGATCAGACAGTAAGGTAGCTGTCTCCGTCACTAATTTGAGTCGAGCAATCTCCAAATGATTTGAAATCGCGGGATTCTCACACACGGGATTGCCTAAACTAAATGTAACCGCGACTGCTGCAGGAGATATCTCTTCCATCATTGCAATCCCAACCCGATTTAAGGCTACAAACCTATTCAGATGCTCGAAATCGATCTTTTCAGGCAGCAAAACTAACCTTAGAGGAATCAAAAGTTCATCAATTGGATCAATACCCAAACAAGGCGCAATTGCGTGAAGAACTAAACAAACTAGGACATAAGGAAGAGATCGAAACTAACGACTATCCAAGACAATTGAAAGAGGTAAATAGGGATCTAGGAGTCAAACATAGGATGCACTAAACATACTTCCACAAACAGAATTTGAAGGATTGGAAAGAACACACAAAAACAACAACCTTAAAAACCTAGATCCCAATCTGCAAGCACCAATCCTTATATACTCACGAGAATCAAGAAAAGGACAAAAAAATTCAAACCCTTATCCATAACTGCAAGAAGGGGGAAGTCATGAAAACAAACCTAGGGAAAAAGGAAAACCGACCCCCCACAAGTTTCACAAGGAAACCCTCAAAAGATACCAACTTTTTTGACACATGGAGATATGGATTTTATGGATCTAAGGCAACCCCCGTCAGCCTCTTGAAACTATGCAATTTTTTCTTTATTGAGTTTTCACTTTTTCTCAATCAAGATTCATTCCGCAACAACAAATTCCAAATCCCAACAAATTATACTGCAAAATCTACAAAAGGGATTGATGCCGCCGCAGCCAAAGATTCAATCTTTTCCCCCAAAAAAAGGACTCAGGATATAAGTGAAAGGGCTCTTACTTACGAATTTTGAATTGAAACACCACAAACAAATCAAGAACTCAAAGGGGCTGAAAGCATGCTCCGCAATAATGCTCCTCAGCTGATTTCTCAAAATTTCCATTTCATTTTGAGCTGGTAAGAGAGAGAGGAAGCAGCTGTGGAAAAGCATTTACTAATTGCGTTTCATCTTCGTCGAACACGTGTAGATTCAGTTATCTAACTCCAATCAATGCTTGTGTACACAAAAGAAAAAAAGAAATAATAGCACATAGAATATAGAAAAAGGAGTCATGGACTTTTCACGATACAGACTTCAAGAACACCACGTGTCCTTGCTTGTCACAGGAAGGTAAACCATCTCATAAAGTTACCCTATATACAATAATCATTCATTTTCAGTTGGTTTAATGTTTCTGTTTTTGATTTTATAATGCAACAACTCAATTAAGAATTCAAAGCATGAAAAATAATAGTTGGCAAGTCCACATCATTGTATTTCTTTATATTAATATATGTTCCACACAAAAACTAAATCATATAATTATATACGATAAAAAAAATAGAACAAATTGTATGCATATTCTGTTATTTTGTTCTTGCGCTTAAAAAAATTGACAATATTCAAATTCATAATGTATTTGTCACGAAATTATTCACTTCACCAACAGTAGCACCTCAAATACAAAAACCAAAATTGATTAATATCACTTAATTTAAGCAATAAAATTGTAAAGTCATAGAGTGAAATATCCATGACGACATAAATTATTCATCATTTGAGTAAAATATGACCGACTTTGAACCAAACATGAGCTTGAGTAGAAAGTTCATGATTTGGGCAAAACCAGAAACAAATAAACAAATTACAACTAATATAAAAGGGACACATACACACACACAAAGGTAAAATTAGATAAAGATTGAGAAAATGATTTAAAAAAAAGGATGGGTGCATGATGTCCCTTTTAGATTCTTGGAGATAACTACATCATGGAACATTTTATTAAGAAAATGAAAAACCAATAATTTTTATCCCATCGTTATTTTTCTATGCAAAATAAGTAAATTGTATTATAATATTTTGCTTTTATTGTACTACAATTCTCAATCCCATTTATTTGATATTAATTATGTGATATTATCGTGTATGATTTTTATATTTTTATTTTACATGTAGACATCACGTAATGGACGACCTAAATGTTTTCTTGGAAGAGGTAGTGTGGGAGGGAAGGGTGTGGATAAATTTTTTAGGTGGCTCAATGGTATTGGCTTGTGACTTTAATTACAAACTTCATATTTGGCATGCTACACATTGCCTTCAAAAAAAATTGGGCAAGTCAATTTATAGAAAAAAATAAAATAAAATAAAATGTAGGGACATGGGCTTGAAAGTTACTTGAACCAATAGGAATTTGACAAAAATGATTTTTCTAGTGAACCACCCTCATTGCCAAAGGAATGTTGCAAAGAAACAAAATAAAAAATAAAAATAGGTATACACTCCATCCACATCCACCGTAGTTTTTAGTATTTTAATGAATCTCAACTACAAATTTAGAAGAAGAAAAATAAAAGGAATAGTATATTACTATATTAAGTATAAAGACAGTCTTGCCTCTTGAACGACACGTAATTATTTAAGACATCAAGTTGGTTTAAAATATTAAAGGCGGTCTAATAAATCTTTTAATTAATAATATAAGTAGTTAATTTAGAAAGTGTTTTTCTAGAAAACTTCCTTAAAATATATATAATCTGTTATAACAAGGAAAACTCATAATCAAAGATTTTCTTTTATTATTACTATTCAATTAAAAAACTTTTCAATTTCTCTCAGACAAAATTCAACATGTTCATCTTGTGCTGTATATCTAGTTAGGTCCGAATTGAGGAATATGTGGAGCTCATACGGTCCCCATTTCCAAACTGTAGAGATTTGAAAACTTAAATAAATAATCCAATTTGAACACTAAAACAAATACTATTTTAAATCTAATCAAATTGCATTATCAAGATTGGACCTGTTTAAGATTCCCACTATATATAAATAAATAATTATTGGGCGATCTCTCCCACTTTCTTGGACCATGAAGAATTGCATTTTTTAACCTTCTATTCTCTTCAAAATTAGCATTTGAACCCCAATATAAGTTCCAATTCCAACCATTAATCTGTATTTTATGAATCAATGTCCTTTTTTGGCGATAATTAAGATAAAGTCGTATAATTCAAGCAATAAATGCAAATGTTATGGCAACATTTTTATTTGCATAAAAATGGTGGATAATTCCTCTTCTCCAAGAAAAGTAATGTGTGTATAAGATAAGTTGGCGTCGTCGTACATGCACATTTCAGAGCATCTCCAAGTTTTTGCTTACATAATCATAGACATCTCACCATATTCTCCACCTATTTTGACTCCCAACAATATCCTTCCTCAAATTCTAAGGGCATTCACAATCCAATTCTTAAAAAGTCAGCTACAATTCCATTTTCAGTTATGACGTCAGTTTTTCACTTTTCAGCTACAAATTAGCTAAAACATCCACAATCCAACCCCAAAAAATTTAGCTCTAGATTAATTACAACTCCTTTTTTTTCATCATTTTTTATTATTTTTCAATTCATATATTTATTTTAATTGAGAGATTAGTAAAATCAAAATAAATTACTAGAAATTGAAGAAGTATGACATAATTGAAATCCCTAAAATTACTTAGATAAAGAGTAAAAGTACTAGAATCGTTCAAATACGTTGGAGTGCGCTCAATTTTCTTCGATTAGATCTTATTGGAGTCAGCTGTAAGCTCATTATTCGCGAAGAGAAGAACATGGCATAAGAAATTCTCGAAATTGAGGCGGTGCATCTTGACATGGGTTCTAGCTGGCCACCATCCAGCTAGATCCGACTTCGTCATTGCTCCAATTAGTTGCGTCTTCGCCTTCGTCCTTGATTATTATGTTATGCATGATCATACATGCATAAATGATGTCTGCGATAAATGATTGAAACCACATATGCGTTGGTCCTTTCACTATCACCCAATGTGCTTGGAGTACACCAAAAGCTTGCTCAACATCTTTTCATGCCGTCTCCTGCCTTTGAGCAAACAAGGCTCTCTTTGGGTCTGTCGGACACATAATCATTTTCACAAACACCAGCCACTTTGGATATATGTCGTCGGCCAAGTAGTATCTCATGTTGTATCTTCAGCCATTGGCGGTGAATTCGACCGTCGGTGCCCTACCAACACATATGTCATTGAAGATAAGTGAATGGTTCAGGACATTAAATTCATTACGGTCCCGCCACACCAAATAATGCATTCCAGATCCATAAACGTTGGTCATCAACTGTTTCTAGGATTATCGTGGGATGTGCTTGTGTCCGCTGGTGTAGCTACCTCTCCATGCTGAAAGACAATTCTTCCATTCCCAATGCATACATTCGATGTTGCCGAGCATACCGGGAAAGTCGTGATGTCTCTCGTGCATATTCATTAGTTATTGGGAGTCCTGCACTGTCAACCTTCTTAAATAAGTATTGCGGAATGCCTCGACGATGCCGCGAAAAAATTATTTGACGCAATTCCACCCCGTTGATTCAGAGACATGGAGGTACTCATCGAACAAGTTTGATGCGGTTCCATACGCCAGCTGTCGAATCGTCGACGTACACTTCTGCAACGTTGATAGCCCCTTGCGTCCAAAACTGTCAGGGCACTGCTGGAAATACTCGTCGCGTCCTGCCAACGTGTTAGCAATACATAGGAACAACAATCTGCTCATGCCGAACCGGCGACGAAACACAGTTGGACCCCATCGTGGCTTGTCGCCGAAATAATCTGCGACGAGGCGTTCAATGGCAAGTCCGTGCTCTCGGTATATGTACGTCATTTGAGCGCGAGGCGACGCAACAACTCTCATTTTACACCTCATCTTGTGAGCCTTCAAAGCCGCAACAATCATCAAGTCTTCCACCTCATAATCAGAACTATAATCATCTTCCTAGATATACATGAGACTTTAGTTCGACCCTATATTTCAACTCTGTAGATTGTTAAGATCTCAACCCCTTTCACAACAAAGCATTAGAAAATTGAAAAGAGCATTTGGGTCAATTGGAAAATTTCCAAAATTTGGATCCATAATGAATGAAAAAGTGAGAATGAAAAAATGGATAAAAGTGATGAAATATAGGGGATGTTTATAAGTGAAAAATTGATTAGAAATGAAAAAAAATAATCTCAAACCCGTGAACCCAACCCCCCCGTGACCCCCCCATTGCGTGCCTACCCCCCTCCCAAATTTCTACCCATGAACTGCTGCTTTTCATTTTAAAATGTTAAATAAATCGATTTTTAAAAAAATTAATTAAATATAGGGGGATCGCCGGCGACCGCCCGCTGTAGTGCAGCCGCTTCGCGGCCGCCGCGACTAGCTGCACCTTTCCTCCAACCTCGCCGTTGTGCAGTGGCCGCATTTTGGCGAGTCTTTCCAAACTTTTCCGACTGCGTTAGGATTGCTCTAAGCTTTTGCTAAAATTATTATTTACCCCAATTTTCATTTATTTTTAACTCATTCAATATTTATTCAAACTTCATTAAAATTACACATTAATTATTCTTTTACTTAAAATAGATAGCAGCTTTTTTCATCAATCGTTCGTCTAATTAGAAAGAAGAAATAACAAAGAAAAAAAAATCAAAGAAGAGGCTAGAGAATGCCAGTTAAGTAATTCATATGAGAATGAATGAAGATAAAAATATTATTATAAAATTAGAAAAATGGGGAGGTGATTTCGCCTTTTCTCTCTCTCCTCTCTTTGCCTCTCCACTAGCTCCCCACAAAAATACGTACAATGTGCCTTCTCAAGATGCATCCTACTTGGAACCTCCATTGGAGACGCTCTCAAAGATAAATTTAGTACAACATCTTTTATTAGATCACTACTCATAAAGTATGTATGAAGCCATTTATGTTCTTTAATTCTGTTTGTCCCACTGAGCAGTATATATATACTTATTCTTAGGGCTCATTTGGTAGTCATGGTAAGATAAAACGAGATAGACAAGTCAAGATGAGCTTTAAGATAAAAAATTACTGTAGCAATAAAATAAGTATGTAATGTTGTTGTTTGGTAGATAAGATAAAAATTAAGATAAAAATAAGTATAATGTTTGGTAGGTTAGATTATATTATAGATAAGACATGAAATGACAAACAAACATATTTATTAACGATTTAATCTAAATAGCTGGTGATATTTTAATGATAAGTTTATACATGTTTTCAACGTTCATGAGCTACTTAAATGATGATAAATCAATAATTTATTAATGAAAGTAGATTAAAATTTAATGAAACTGTATTGAGCATTTTCGTAGTTAAACCCTTTGATACTAAAAAAAATTAAAAGAACATTTGGTACGGGTCAATTAGATAAAATTACCCAAAAACTAATTATAAGTTGCACATTATATATAGCTGATTTACAATTACAGCTCTTGATTAAACATAAAAAGTTAAATTGTAATTGAAGTTAGTGTAGATTTAACTGTAAAAAAATAATATATTAAATTTTATATAACACAATAAAGACGGAGGAGAGAGGAGAGATAAAATATTTTTAAACTTTATACTACCATAATTTCAAATAATTTTTTTTATTATTACATCATCATATTAAAGATCATTGATTTAAGATGCATATTGAATATTTTTCATGAATTTTGACAATTTTTAAGAAATGATTAAAATATAAAGAGAGAGAGAAGGGGGATGGAAAACTTGGTTGAAAACAATTACCGTGAAAAATGTCTTTTTAAATATTATTTAGATATTGATCGTTAGAAATATTTATTGGAACGTATATATCAAATAAATGGTGAAATATTTTTTTATTCATATATTAGAGTATGTTTTATCGATTCATGTAAAAAGTTAACATTTCACATTTTTTACAATATCTGGTGTCATATTTTTGTTTTTAAAAAAAAAAGAAAATGAATAAACAAATGAAAATAAAGAAAATTAAATAAAACCAAAAGATAAAACAGAAGAGTATACGAAAAGGATAGGAGAGAGGAGAGAGGAGAGATGACAGAGGACAAAAGATTATTTGACTTTTTTTTTTAAGTTCATTTTTTGCATAATAAATAAAAGCTTAAAGAATGATCTTTATTTGATATGCGTATTGGTTGTATTACAACAGATTACATAAATTATTTTCTGAGGAACAATCAAATTACATAATTTAAAAAAAAATGAACGAAAAAATTGACAAAACAAAGAAAAGGTAAAAAAAATAAAAAAATTAGAAGAAACGGTTGAATTTAAGAGAAAAGGTAGGAGTTGAATAAAAGAAAAACTGGTTTACGGTTAAATTAAGCAGAAAAGTAGGATTCTAACAGCTGATTAAACAAACTCAACTCTAAAATTTTGGTGACAAAAACTCTATTTTAATATATAGATAAATAACATCATTTCCATTTTAATATTTTCTTAAAAAATTATTTTTGATTATGTAATTTTCTTATATCACCGATCGCTGTTTGATGTCATAACTAATATAGTATATAATAATAATTAAAAAAAAAAAAATTTGGCTCTTACTATAGTACAAGTACAAAATGAAAGCACGCCAAATTTAAATAATAAAAGATATCGTGAATATATGTAGATCAAGGAAATAAATGGTACAACAAAAACAAAATTTCACAAATTCCGCTCAAAACGTGGTTGCATGCATGCATGCGAATCCGGTGAGGTAACGAAAAGCAGCAACCACCGCCCACGGTGGTGCCGCTGCCCAACGCTACCACGTCCGACATGGTGATCTCACCGACGAAAGCGGCCTCGACGGTGGTGGCGATCGACCGAGACAAGAACAGCCAACACGCCTTGCGATGGGCCGTTGAGAATTTGAGGTTGAAGGAGAAGATGATCGTCCTCGTTCATGTCTCCACCAATCAACAAAAATCGGGTATTCTTGCTTTCTTTCGAATCGATACACGATTTGTTTGGACTGAGGGATTTGATTTCAATAGATGATTCATCGTTGGCACTATACCAAAATAGCTAATCAAACAACAACCATTAGGGTTTGTTTGGGAGAATGGAATTGAGGATTTGGAATTGAAATTGGGGCTTCCAATTCCAATTTCATTGTTTGTTAATTGTTATGATGAAAAAATTTGGATTTGGAATTCAATCTTAATTCCAAATTCTTTTAATTCCACAAATTTAATTCCATACCTAAACTAAAGAATTG
>JAYDZE010526884.1:0-15308 GCA_034509125.1 Monilaria moniliformis
TATATATATATAGGGGAGTAATCAAATGAGAACTCACATATTTCATTAGAACTAATAACTAATCGTAACCTTTGATTTTGTGGATCGGATGGATGATATTTTGTCAAGTGTAATATTATTTTTTTTTTTGAAAAAATCATTAAATTTGATTTTTAATTAAAATAAGGGTAATTAAGTAATTTTTTTAATTATACACGTTTTCAGCATCCCTATAAGCAAGGAAATATATTTTGTTGATTTATTAAATAAGCTAGATTTATGGAAGGTAGTTATCATTTAGTAAATTTATGCTAGAAGCATCACATCTAATACCAATAAGCATTACTTACAGTAAACACTATATGGCTGTTCTTATTAATTCATTGCGGTGGTGTGAATTATTTTGCCATGTCTGTATTGGTATTAGAGTACAAGTGTTTTAGTGATGTCATTATAATGATGCGGAAATTGTAATATATTGATATAGATAGTTGCATATAATGAATTCGTTATACTAAAACAAATCAATCATTATATTATGTAATCATTATCAACTTAATGATAAAATTATTTATATTACTTCAGCACAGAGACATGAATAAGTAGATTTCCGATGCATACAAATATTGCTAAAAATCAACAATAATTATTGCTTGAGTATCGTGTATTTGACGATGCATCTAAATCGGTAACTACCAAAATTAAAGAGGGAACATGTATTTAAGTTTGACAATTATAGTCATTTACTGACTTCATATATTGATATAATGATCCGCATATATGTGAAATTATATCCGTTTATTTTTTAATTTAAGGATTTATTTATAGTATTAGTTATGCATTAGGGGGCCTAGTTTAACCCTAATGCATCCCTATTAGTTATGAATTAGAAGCCTAGTTAGACTCTAATGCATAACTAAGACAACATATTAACAATTGAATTTATAAATTGACGAATGTGATATAATTTCCATGCGCTTCATTATAGCATTACATAAACCACATTAAAGGGATAAAATCATCCAATTGAAATTGCACGACTCATTTAATAATGACAGTTAGCGGATTTTATGGATAATGATTAACTTGATCTTTTAAACAGTAATAAATGTTATTTTTTAGCTAGTATCCACTACATTCAATGTTATCTTATTTCAAGATTCTTAAACTAAAATTGAAACACTAGAAGTCTTTCCACCTCCTCACGTAAGTTCAACAAAATCTTCAAACAATAATTTTTTTTACAATACTGATTATAACGAATAAATATATTATATGTTATCATTTAGGTTAGTATAAGCAAATTTTATTATATTTAACATACTTATCGAAAATGCATAGTTATATGTAAGAGGTGTGTGTTGATTAAATCTAAATTTGGAAAAACATAATATGATGAGTTATAAATTCATTGCATTGACTCATTATACATCATTCGAAATACCTACACATCTATTAGATATATTCATTATATAATATTTGATGTATTAAAACATCAACTTCCGCTAATGATCCATTTCTCATTGTAAATCCATAATTTATTGCATGGACTCATTATACATCATTCTGAAGATCTCTAATATTTGTTATATAGATTCATTATATTATCTTTGATATAATAAAACGGCAACTTTCGCTAGTGATCCATTTTTCGGTGCAAATCTATAATTCATTACATGGACATATTCATTATATTATCTTTAATGTTTGGTGAAGGCTTTCAATTTAAATAGACAACAAATATCCATAATGTATGTTTATGACTATACTATGGATTATCTTGCTTCTTGTAATACATAATCAAATAAATTTATAAAATTATGACAAATTTATATAAAATATAAAATATTAAAATATATCAGACATGATGCGTATATCATAGAATTTGAATGGTATGTTGCGATTAATCACTATTTAAAACAAAAAATCTATTATGCAATTGCATCTACGAAAATCTTTTGATAAATAAATTTAAGAAACAAAGAGAAGGAATTTGATGTTTGAAAGGAAAATATTTAGATTTTAAATGTGATATACAATGATCAAGTCAATATATGATTCCTAAATATGAGGATAAATCTCCTAAACATCAATAACTTACCATACACTAACTTATTGTCATTACCGTAAATACCCTTCTCGTGAAACATAATTAAAAAAATAAATCCATGTGTCATTATTATAAACGCTAGGTTCCTGAAATCGAACTGTTAATGTTCGTTCTTAGTTATGCATTAATATAGAGTTCGGATATTAACACAACTATATAATTTAATATTAGACACGCCATTTCACGACAACCCACATCTCTCGTATTCATATCTCAACCACATGCATCTGTCATCTCAACTTGAAGAATTGTTTGTATTTGCCGTCATTTATTTTTCCTCCTCCAATCAGTAGTAAGTATAAAAAAGTTGGAAAGCATTTACTTAAATATATTTATCTGTCTGTTAAGAAGATGAATGACTTTAATTTTATATTTGACGATAGAGAAAGAGAGTATTAAAAATATGCCTGCATCCTTTATATCAAGTCAACAAAAATCTAATTTTTTTTGTCAACATGCAGATACACGGCCAAGAAAAATTCATTTTGTAATTGTATAATTATACCCTTGAATATTTTAGGAGTGTTTTCGGTATTAAAAAAAAAAGAGCCAAAAAATGGAAAATGATCTCAAATTATATTACCCCCGTCTTCAGGTATTTGAAATGTGCAAATTTATTTTCAAAGACCAAAAAAATACAAACTCCCATTTTCAGGAGTTCTCCCCAATAAATAAATACTTTCTAGTATGTAAAACTGCTTTGAATTTATAAATTCTCAACCCCTATTCTCTCATTCTAAACCCCAATTCTTTTCAAATTTAGTTTATAAATAATTGTTGATCAACACAGTAAGACATTTAGATGCTATAATGTGCAAATTTACTGTTACGAGTCAGAATTGCAAAAACTACGAAATACTCCTATGTCCATGACAAAATGTTCTATTTTTGCCACACAAAAAACGTGTCAATTATTAAATATTTTATTTTATTTTTATTATTTTTGATAAGTATGTTTCACATTTCACTAATTTATTGCATTCACGTTTGAGAGTGTTAATGCACAATCAAAGGAGCATGATATGCGAAATTATCTTTATCTACAGATCAAGATCCTATCTTCTATTTTAATTGTTGATTGATGCCTTCTGTAATTCCAAAACTCCCTACAAAAAAATGACTAACAATGTTTAAAGAATTAAGTACACTTGGTGACAATCCAATGGCCGAAAGAAAATTATGGTGTGCTTACTAATGTTGATTATTACTAAGAAATATTGTATAGTGTATTATTAATTTAATTCGCGAGTGGAATTATGTCCACCTTTTTAAGTTTCATTTTAAAGTAGCATTAATTATATATTTGACAGATAATATGTATTGTACTATTTTGATCTTCTTGTTTGGCAAAATCCCTCCAATCATGTGATGGGATTATTCTAATTTCTTGCAATTCTTGTTTCCTGCCCACATACTTGTGTGGTATGTGCAAGTCTGTTGACCTACCCACTCTGTCTTTTTATTTCATCAAACCTTAAAATACTTTCAACCCATCCAATATATTACAACTTCGGAGTTAGGTTGGAAAAAATTAAAAACTGTTCTAGCTACATAATAAAATGATCAAATATTTTAGAGCTTCATGTGTAAAAGTTTCTTTTTCTTTATATATTAATTTGATTTGTATATGGGCCACTGTTTGATGGGGAATAAATTTTACTATGAAATAGGATTGACATCTTTGTAATAAGCTACAAACAAACTTAGTAACACGTATCAACTGAAGGACAAGTAAAGAGTAGGTGCAATATTATGATGCATAATAATAGCTGGTTAAACCAACAAAGTCATCAATGGTGACAGCAATAATATTAACTTGAAGATTATGACAAGTTCGAGGTTGGACTGAGTTTTCTTTGTAGTTTTCAAGTGGATTAGCTAAATTCTTGACTTCAACTAAAGTCTTCAATGCTTCCAGAGGATATTGCACCCAACCTGTACCACAATAATACCAAATTCAACTATAAAGTATTAATTATCAGCTACACACATCAACTATTTTGAAAATTGCATTCAAGAAAGCCATTCCCATTGAATAGCAAAAACAGACGAATACTACAACCAATACAGCAATTCCTTTTTAACTAATTCTGATATAAATAGCTTCACCTAATTTTAAGCCACATTGCATGCCTAATGCTACAGCTATTTACAACATAACATTTTGGGTCAAGTGAAGCATCTTTCAGCCACAAAGAGGAGGAAAACACAGACCCTTTATTTGTGTCAATGACTTCAAATCGCAAAGTCAAGTCTTTGTCCAAGCATGACTCATATGATGTATCAAGGATTGGAGAACATGGTTGCAAACTTACTAACATAAGCAAACTAGATGAGTTGATTGATGCATTATGAGCCAGCAGCCCGTTGCCGTGACCTTGCCTAAGTTCTACGCGCAAAGTTGGAAGCAAAAGCTTAACATGTCATACACAAGGAAAAAGACCAAAAATATACTATGACCTGATATTTAAGAGGGGGGGGGGGGAAGGGGTGAAACTTAAATTCAAGGAAATCGACGTGATTCTCAGGACCCTGCTACCTCTATATTCACTCTGCAGCAACATCTTCGCTATTACTTCCGTCTGTTTGTATCTCAGGAAGTGTGTCGAGATCCATTCGTATATCTTTCTCCTCCGTGGAATTGGAAGTATCAGATACATCAATAGCATCCTCTTGAACTTCTTCTTCAGCATTATCACTCGATGTAGAATCCAAGCTTTCATCTGTACCATCACTTGTATCTGATTTCTCACCATCAAATTCGTTGTTCTTTTCTGACAGGGACTCTGTAGTGTTGTCCCCTTCTTCATTTGAAGCCTCTAATCTTGAATCATCTGATACAGAAGAGTCTGTACTATTATTAGATGAGTCAGAGAACTCCTCAGGAAGTGATCCTGCCTCTTTTGTTTCAGTAGAACCTGTTGAATTAGAGTCCGAACGTGTACCATCCACTTTTAAGGTAGACATATTGGCCTCCTCTGGATCAACAGTTTTAGAGTCAGATACTTCAGCAGATATACCCTTGGTGCCTAACTCAGGCTTGCTCTCTGTTGCATTATCTAAGGGCAACTCTGGGCTCTCTAATGTGACGTCAGTAGTTGTGCTATTACTTATCAAAAGATCAGTGGATCCTTCTGTTGTTGCATTATTAGGAGTAGAACCATTCTCAGAGTCGTGTAACGTATCATCCTTGACTGAAGTGGTTGTGACATTTGATTGATGGCCACCTCCAGCTGCCTCGCTGCCATCCACCTCCAAGTCTTTCCTGTTCTCACTTTCATAAGTTTCTTCACTCTTATTCTCTTTCGTCTCCTCTTCTAGAATATTTCCAGGGTGTTCATTTGAGTTCTCCACATGCTCATTCTTGTTTTCAGTCACAATTCGGGTATCATGCGTCACAGCACTAGAAGCGTCATCTGCCTTGTAATGTTCCTCACGTGCTTCATGGGCACTCCTATCTCTTGTATCATGATCAGTGTCGTCAACAGTTCTTTCCTTCTCGGTTTGGCCATGACCTTCAAAATCTGTTTCTTGAGTTTCATTCTCCTCGCCGTCTTCCCTCTCCCCACCATCTACCAAACCTTGTTCTCTATCAACTTCGGCATCAGATTTCTCTTGTTCGTGCTCTTCCCTTTCATCATCTCTACCTCCTGCCTCATCGTCATCCCTCTCATCTACCTTCTTGTCTTCTGGATCATCTCCACCATGCTGCTCTTCCTCTACTTCTTCAGTAGTTTCCTCTTCTTCTGATGTTTCATCATGAATCTCACGCTTAGAGTCCATTTCATCTACTCGAGGACGGATATCTTTCCTTCCAAGTCTTATAAGATCGTCACTACTTGTTTTTTGAAGTGAGCTTTTGGCATCAGTTTCATCAAATTCTGTCTTCTTGTCATGGGAATGTTTAACTTGGTATAGCAACCAAAAGCAAACAGCAAGCAGCAAACAAACTTGCAGGACATTTTTAACCTTGACCCCTTTGGATCTTTGGTTCCTGCTGGGTGATTGTCTATACATAATGATTTCTTCACGTATTCTCTTTTCTCACTGCTACTCAAAAGAATCTGCCATTTAACAAAACTCTTTAAGAGAAAAATATCTAAGTGAAATCAAATTTTATAATTGAAATAAACCTTATGACTCACTTTATGAAGTTCTCATAGAACATAGCAACATTTTCCGATTCTATTTCATATTACTTCAATAAGGAATCATTAAAAAATTGCATTTTCATGATGACAAACACACCATTAAAAACTTAAGATGGCCAGGAAACCCTTTCTACTAATAAATTCACAGCTTTGCAAGTTAGAAAAGGATCATTCATGGAAAATATCTCCCCATGCGACATGGTTCCAATTCAAGAAATGGTTTGATATATTACTTGGGTTCATACAAAAAACAAATTTGTATACGTACCCAAAACATAATTTCCAGGGTCATTCAATTGTATACAAGCTTATATTTGACAGAAGTTAGAGATTGTTAATTTATGAGGACATCACTGATACAGACGGCATAATATCACTATGCTCAGGGTGAGATGTAAAAGGAGACTGATATACTCTTTAACTAGTAACTAGTGAGAGCAACAAAAAGTCCTAATACAGTTTGCATCACCACAAAAGATCAAACTTAACCAAAGTAATTTCTATTCAATCTCTCTTGCAGTCTTCCAAAACATATGATTTCAAGGATTCTTTATTTAGAATGAATCATTTTGTTTCTAATAAATTATTTGCACCAGAGTACTCGAGAAAAGGGATGAACTGCATATGATTTTTTTTCTGGACCCCAGTAACATGATACTGAGTAACGAACCATGCTTAAGCAAGCTACTAGCCTACTACAAATGGAAAAAGATATGCTAGCAATATTCTAACAGCGAACACATCGAGCCATCACCAGAAACACTTTAAACACTCCATCACATTGAGATGGCATTGTGCAGGGAGAATGATAGAGTGCAAAAGTAATGGACTAAGTTGCACAAGTGGAATGTAAACCTCAGAAGCATCATTTTGAATTACATAACATATAGGAAGACAATACTCTTGTAAGGATAGTAGATGTAGAATGGAACTCAGAAGAGGAAACGAAACGATCCCCACCCTTCTTCGTAACTGAGAGCTTCATAGGAAGATACTTAAACCTCATTCTCATTGTAAAAAAAAATCCTTGGAACTTATGTGATTTCGGTCAGTAATTTTGCTATATTGCAAACTGAAGCTCATTCACTGACAACGTTAATTCCCCCGACCTGACCCCTCCGGAAGGCAAGCAAGCTAACATTTGACTGAACAAAGTTACTTACTTTTAACACATACAGAATAATTAAAGATCAAATCACTCTTTCTGAAAATAAATGCTGAAAGCATCTATTAAGTAGCGTGATTAAATTATGATTACCAAATATAGTTTTGACAAGGCCCGGGAAACTCCACATACTTAATTCCAACAACATGCCTCCCTGAAGTTCGCCCAGTATCTCAATCCATCTTAGGTTTTCTCTACTGTGGCCCAAAAATCTAAACAAAAAGCAGAAAATCTACAAGAACAAGAATTTAGGCATAAATTAGAGCAGTGGATTGTAAAAAGATCTAATCCCTGACACAGCAAGCATATAGAGAAAATGAGAAACTATAAAACATCCACCATTAACTTCAGAACTCAATAAGTTGTGAATTAAAAAGAAAAACTTCACAACTCAATAAATCATTGAAGCAAAATCCCAAGAAAATGAAGTTAAAAGCGAATCTGTACAACAAATACCGAAAGCCGAAGCCGGAAACAGTTTATTAGAAGCAATAATCACTACGACATTTAAAAAAAAGAAAACCCATGATTCTGCTCATTCGGAATTCAATTCCACCACAAGCATCACTTAGCCATCATCGAACCACCAAAAAGGTCATAACGAAGTAAAAGAAAACACTCAATTGCGAAATAATTAATTAATTATGAATTCAAAGAACACAAAACCAATGACATACCTTTAAGCGGATAAGAGGTCCCAAAGAAAAACAGGAAATCGGTATTAAAAAAAAATAGATGGATACTTCAAAACTCGAAATTGCTGGAAAATCTCTAGTTGCTGTAAATAGGAAGACTTGACAGCTCCCTCCACACTCTCTGTCACTCTCTCTCTCTCTCTCTCTCTCTCTCTCTCTCCCCCTCTTCTCTCACACTCTCTCTCCCCTCTGATCTACTGATAATAATAGAAGAAGGTTGTTCTTTGTTGCCACTGTGGAGCGAGATACGACATACAGTTGGAGAGAGGGATAGCGGGTTTAATTATATCGGATGTTTTACTTAGAATTAGCTTTGTCCCGGTTTCCGGGTTGACCCATATAATGACCGGGTCATCTTCGGTTTCTTCCATACAGTACTTTACAATTTCGCCATGAGTCGCTTACAGATTGATGCGTTATAGGAGTATCTCTTATTTATTAGAGGTGTAGGAGTACGACTTCAAATTTGTGATAATTTAAAGAAGGCGGCAACAATAATGTAAATTTGGTACAATTTTAATTTTGTATGCTTAATATTATTGTTGCCTTGAAAACACCATAGTTTAATATACTTTTATAAATGCATTTATTTAAATAGACCACTATTAAAATTTGAGAATAATAACTAAATACGATGGATAGCAATAAAGAATGAGATGGTGCAGCCTCTAGCTAATAGTACATGACAACGTACGTCCCAAAGTATTATTATCATAATGCTTTTACCATCTAATTATTTACCCACTTTATTTTAATTAACATATAATTTAAGAGATAGTTGCATCTAATGTTATGAACTTAACGTGAATTTTGGTTTGTAACAAGATTTTTACATAGTTACACAAAAAAATTAATAGCTTTCTTTAGCAACTATCAAACTTTTCGTATCGTGGCATACAAAATTGTACATGCACGTTAACGTGATCTATTGTGCAGATACGAACAACATTGTTGTATCTAATCATGATATATAATATAAATTTTGAACTAGCTTTTAAAATTTAAGTGTTAAGCTGTTGCATGAAAAACATAATCGAGATTACTTTTCCAATCTAATGCCATAAAACACTAACCGCCTGTCAGCTTAATCACACTATATTAATTGGACAGACATACCAATTCAGACAACTTCAAATTTTGGGATGTTGCAATTACTAAGAATGTGATGATATTGCAATAGAAAATCTTGTCAAAATTACAACTAAGTGTGATGTGATCCTAGTTTAAATAGTAAACTAAGACATCACAAGATTTTACATAGCGATGGGTCTTATAATATGCATACCACATATAATTCTCAAAGAAAATGAAATTGGAATGATATATGTTGAAAAGAATAAATCATAGTAAAAATATTTTTGGTTGTCACTTATAAGATTATGAAAAATTAAGTCGGGATTCAATGGGGAGCTTATAAGCTATTGTAGCTTATTTTCACAGCTTATAAGCCATTTATAAACTTATTTTATCAATACTATTGAAGTGCGTATAAGTTGTTTTAAGAAGCTTACCAACTCAGCCAAACACCCTCTCTAAGTGTAAATGGTGTGATGACAATGAGGCTTAATTTAAGTGGCAAAATTGAGTACTACAAAACTCTCTTTTATGCAAGATCTTAAATTCAATATATATATCAGATGTAATTCTCAAAAGTATAAATGATATGATTTTACTTGCAATTAACTCTAAATACTAATAATACGAAACTCCCTTATATCTCATCTGCATAGAATATTTATATTAAGAAAAAAGTGAATAATACTCCAACAAACTTTCATCGGAAAGTAAATACATTATTATACATCATACATACTATCTCGAACCATATCATTGTACGTTTAGTTATCATACCTCGATATCTATATATAGTATGGTCCGATATGTGTCAGAATATGATTCCATCACGTTCTTCACTTAATAAGTGTAGGCGAAAACATTTCTGTCATTTTTCTTTTTTATTCGAAAAAATATAGAATAATAATCTTTGTTCGATTTCCAAGATGTCCAACCAGCCCAGCCCCTATACCGTCAAATTTTATTTCTTAAGTTTTTTTTTTAAAATGACATGGCATATTTATTTAAATAAATGAGGCGTCAAATGTTCGGATATCTTGAAATAATTTGCTGGAAATCAATCACAATATTTTTTTGGTTTGCAAATAATTATTGTGTATATTTCATTATAATTATCATAATTTGAGACACTTTTTTTAGTTTTTAGATGATCTGTAATGTGTAAACTGCCTTAAACTATATGGAATTTTGTCCATTTTTACTTTTACACACCAACATTCAGTTTCCTCTCCACAAACTTTAAGTTAATTCGCTAAAAATTTCTACTGATTTTAACCATTCTATAACATGAAAGTTGGCATATATGGCATCCACGTGCGTGGCTAGTCTAGAATATACACAATTATATATAGTGCAAACTATGTAATATACAGGAACAGAGCCAAGATTTTCGTTGGTGGGCGGCAGCGAGCTTGTAATTAATCAAAAAAAAAAAGATGACTACCATTATTATTATTTATTTTCTTTAGTCTTATAGGCATGATAATAAATTAAAGTCGTCTTAATTGAATTTTTTTAATCTTATTTTATTAGTTAAAACAAGGTCATGATATCGAATTGTCTTTAGTCTAGACTATATAGTCGCAGCCACGAAAAGGGGGGAGGGGGCTAACAGAGTCAACCGGCTAGCCCACTCTATTTCGAACTAGTCCATTCAATTTTGGAATATTTCCTTTCGGATTAATCAGACAAAAAAAATTTCTGACTACTAAGTCTAAATTTTGGATTTTTGGACTAGCCCGTCAAATAACAAAGTTTACAAACAAAAATATAATATACGTAAATTTTTTTGGTAACCATATTATTGTAATAAAAAATAAGTCAAGTTTTCTCAATCAAGACCTCATATTAGTTACAAAAATGAATATTATTTTAACATCAACTCATATAATAATTAATAAGTAACTTATGTGAGAGGTAAGAATCTAACAAACATTTAACATAACTAATTATCGTTATCTAACTTTCTTGTTATAAAGGTTTTTATTAAGCGTGGACGAAAATCAAAACACATTTCACAATTATCCAAACATTATATTCGAATTCAAAAGCAAATTAATGAAATTTGATAATCAAATAATAAGAAAATTTTCGATTTTACGAGGCTAATGCACTCAGTTTTTGATCTAGCCCCATCGGGCTATTTCCTATTCAAGTCTTACGGGCTGAATTTTTTAGCGAATTATCATTTTTTGGCCATAAGCTTCTTGGTATCTAGATCTATTCGAGGCTATCTATTAGTTTTTGGCTATAATGGCATACTAGCTAACACCATAAAATTTCAAACTTTAACAGTAAAAAGTAATATATATATATATATATATATATATTTTTAAATTATTCCTACCGTCCATTTTTGATTTTCCAATTTATAGAAACTCAAATAAAAAAATGTCTAAAAAGTATTTTACAAATAGAACCTCTTTAATTATTATAGCCATAAGAACTGCATTTCTTAATATACGTGTCAAAAGATGTTGAGCTATATTGAGTGGAACGAAAGAATTACTACTTAGTAGGGCGTACGCATAAATAAAAAGCGAAACTGAAACCGACCACGTGGAAATTATAGGAAAACAAGATCCACAACTATGATACCAAACCATAATAATGGTAAAAATAAAAAGGCCGAGCAACACGAGGGCATGGAACTTTGTTTACATCTTCAGCTAGGTGTTCTTTTTTGGCTTGAGTAGCTGAGCGCATGTTTGTTTCATTGTCTGAATAATCCAGTTTTAATGTTTTAATTAATCATGTTACACATAAATGGGATCGAACAATATACTATATTATAGATGTATATATGATTGGAAGATCGTATCCAAGGAAAACAATATTTGGACTCTCAGTAAAGGTGATTACAAAATCGATCAAATTCCTTGGAAATATTTTCCAGCTCAGGTTTTCACTGTTCTTGCACTTTCTGCAACCGGAATGTTCTGAAAAGCCTATAAAATTATGTTTATGTATTGCCAAAAGCTTGGAATATTGCAACTCCTTAATTTCCCAATATAGTTAATTGAATTGCTGTGCTTAATTATGGTAGATATATACTATATTTCATTGCTTGCTGCTAAAGATATTCTTGCTTTAGCAAAGAATCTTAGGCTTTACTTGGCACGATAAAATGGAGGTGGGAATGGAATGATCATTTCTACCTTCATTCCATTCATTTATTTGATACGAATTTTTCGCACGAATCGTCATTCCATTTAGAATCAATATTCTGTTAGATTAAGAATAGTCATTCCTCCCAAACCCATGTTATTAGCCATTTATTTCCTATATTCCTACCTTGGTGGTTCTCTTTCACATTGTGACCCCCCTACCATGCATGCAACACCTATATCTAGTCTTTACACTAAGCCGTCATTCTTCATCACACAAAATCATAAATAACTTATCTAAGTTTTTCCTTTTGATCTCGATTTTCTTGATCCAACATTCGTGGGCTTCGGTTGTTTCAACAGGAGATTTCAACAAGGATTTCTTTGTGACATGGTCACCTAGTCATGTTAATACATCTATTGATGGTCAAGCAGAAGCTTACTTCTTGATAAGGATTCAGGTTAATTAATTGTCATATTTTCTAGTTATAATATAAATTAAAAAATTATGAATTAATAATGTTTATTTGTTTTTGTCCAGGTTCGGGTTTTGCTTCAAGTGACATGTTCTTGTTTGGGCAGTTTGAATGAAAATTAAGTTGGTGCCAGGGAACTCAGCAGGCACAGTTGTGGCCTCTTATGTAAGTCCGTAATATATAATAATGTGTTACTAATTAAACTACATATATAGATATGGGATTAATTTCATGATCATGAGCTGTTGATATTAATTTGTTGTGGTGTGAATGCAGCTGACATCTGATCAACCTAATAGGGATGAGCTGGATTTCGAGTTCTTGGGCAACGTGGATGGACAGCCTTATACACTACAAACTAATGTATATGCAAATGGATTTGATGAGAAAGAGCAGAAGATCAGGCTCTGGTTTGATCCAACCAAAGATTCCATACCTATTCTATACTTTGGAACCTCTACCAAATTGTGTAAGCCCCCACAATTTCTCCAAGATTAGTTTCCTTCAACGTGCTTTTTGGAATGCCTTTTTCTTCAACGAAAATCAAAGAAACAAAATTTCACAAGAATCTTCAAAATACAAATGAGTCTTAATATTACCAATTTCCTACAACAAGTCGATAAAGATTTGCTTCGTCCACATTTAATAGCTAGTTAATGATCGTATGTACCATTATCTCTTTTACCTTGTATATTTAGTAATCCCCTTATCCAATCAGAATTCGTTTTTCACACATATTTTGCTTATATTAATTGCTCCACTCCACATATCATCTTCTTAAACAATGAATAGGGTTATTTTAGTCAAAGATTAAGACAATTCAAATTAAGAAACACGACTATATTTATCGAAAAAGTAATAGATGACTAATTAATTTCGTAGAACAGATAAGAGTATCTTTTGCCTTATATTTACTACTTATATTGGATTTATTTAATTTTTGCGCCACTTGTTGCTTGGAATATTTTGATTTTAGTTTTTTCAAACTATTTTTCTGCATCCGCCTCTGATCATATATAATTATGTAGAGGTTCATGGTGGATTGAGTTCCGATCAGGATGTACAGAAACCACGCGGACAAAGGCGTGACATTTCCAAGGTGGCAGCCGATGAGTGCGCAGGCGAGCTTTTGGGACGGCGCGCGACGAATGGCGGGAAAGATAAGACCGATTGGAGCAAGGCGCCGTTTGTGGCGTCGTTTAAGGAGCACAAGATTGATGGGTGCGTTTGGAAGGGAAATTAAGGAAGCTGCAGCGACGAAAGCCCCACAAATTGGTGGAACAGAGAGAGGTTCAACTCCTTAACATGGACGCAGAGGAGGCTGTTGAAATGGGTTAATTAGAAATATTATTGCCATGATTATCAGAGGTGTAATAGTACTCTGCCAAAGGAGTGTTTGCTTCCCAAGTATTGATCATATATCAGTGGAGGGGGATTAATTAAATTAACTGATTGATGAGGGATTATGTATGAGAGTTTGGAGTGTGATTATTAGTCTTGCAATCCAAAGCAAGCAACTATATATGTACACGGTTGGGTTGACCATGGCGCTCTTCTTATATTTCACTAATAATAACCCATATTATATAAACCAAATTTAAAAAAAAATTATTAAAGTTTGTTCAAGCTCAGCTAGTTTATACTAGCTAATTAAATTGAAAATTTTCAATAATTTTGCATTCGATAAAAAATTCTAAACAATTTACTCGAACTTTTTTGTTTTCTTTCCTAATTAGTTTGATGACGACAAAATTTATTTACACGTAATTTGTTTTTATAAATTGATTACCTGAATTTTCATGAAAGTTGTAAAAATAGTTCAATTTTTTTTTAAATACAAAAAAAGCATGATCGAAAAATTTAGAGCAATGATTGAAAAATTTAGAGCAAGCTTGCGTGGTTGCTATCTATTCCACGAAGACCAAAGTGTTAATGTGGAGCTCTCTCAAATTTGATCCCGACTGAAGTGAACTTGCAATTACATCATGTTCCGATGGAGGAAATTTATGTTTTATGCTGGTCTAGGTGGAGTTTGATGGAACACGATCTTATTATTAGTCTACATATCAGACATGTTTTGTAGAACTCGCGACTTTTTTTCATGAAATTTTAGGTTTTCTTTTTTATTTTTAAAGTCCCAGCCAATTTTTTTAATTTTCGTTAAATTTTATGTCATTTTATGTTAGTTTTCGAACTTCAGGCCATTTTTAAAAATGACTCCAAATATGGGCCATAACTTACTAACCTTATTTAATTCTTTTATAAAATAATAAAATTAGTAGTGGAACACGATGATAAACAAAAAGTGTGGGAGAGAGTATCCGAACCGATCGCTGCAAGAAAAACGTAATTAACAAGCTAAACTTCGCATTCCCCATTTCACAATCACACAACCAGATTGAGCTGCAAAGCTAGTCCTTACACTTCATATATTAATCGGGCCTGCTTATAGGCCTCAATAACATCCCAAAGTTAAAAAGTAAAAAAGAAAAAGGAAAGCAAGCTAATTAGTGTGAAGTAATACACTAGCTTTTCTTCTTGGCTCAAAAAG
>JAYDZE010526995.1:0-15308 GCA_034509125.1 Monilaria moniliformis
TTATTATTATTATTATTATTATTATTATTATTATTATTATTATTATTATTTATTTATTTATTTATTTTTTTAGGTGAACGACAAATTATTCAAAAGAAACAATATTTAGCCACGTCGATACTATTTCAAATATGTGATGTAAATTTTGTGCCCAAGATGGCAAAATTTGAAGGCTCAAAGTCTCAATTCTGCTTCGTTATTTATACCCCAAAAAAATTATTTTCGTAGTGCTCCAATTATTCGAGTAAAAGATAACGGCTACCAAGGGAAAAATTAACACTTGTGCACTAATTATTTGGCTTAACCGTGCACTGATTAAGATAACTTTGTGCTTAGTCACTAATTACAATTAATTCCCAAATTGAAAGTGTTTTAACAGCCTGCCACGTTCGAGCAATTAGGGTTTTATTTTAAGATTATATACGATTTTCTTGATTTGCTTTGCTCACTTTTGAGACCATAATTAAGGTAAAAAAAATATAATATCGGAAAAAGGGTAAAACGACAAGTGGCTTATCTTGGGTGAGTGATGGCTAACACCCATCATCACTTCATGTAGGTTGAGAGATAACATTTGAATTTTAACCTTTGGAGATGACATATGATGTTCCCCAATTTATCTTAATTTTTAGATATGCATTGAACGAGTTCACTTTTCTTGTAGTTGAGAATTTATATTCGAGACATGGGTGAAATGGTCTTTTAAATATATTAGTTTATGACATCATACATAATTTGTAAATTCGCATACTATTCAGCTAATTCATTATTTATCTGAGAGTTATGAGCGGACGTAATATATAAATAGTCAATAACGACGCTGATATGTTAGATTTTACAATATTCAATCTTATAAATAGCCCACTTCAAAATTTGAATGTGTGTTTAAGTTGTACGAAATTATAATGTGTGTGGTGTTACATTTGACAATACTTATAAATTGTCCGTGTTAATTGTAATAAACCCTTCTTTTTATTAAATGCTACAAATTTTTAAAATGTTGCAAATTTTATAATTTCAGGAAGAGTGTGCCTCAAATTTATGGCTAGTGCTATTTTGAAAATTTCTACCACATGCATAATACACTCATAAACATTTTTAGTCCCCAAAAATTAGCTTTTCATTAGGCCTACAAATGGTGACTACATAAAAGAGTAATTGAAATTCTTAATTTTCAATTCTCAATCTCTATCAAAAACTCTCATTATATACATAAATATATATGATAAATAGAGACATTAAATTAATACTTTAAGTACAATCAAAGGTAAAAATGAAAGTAAAATTGCGTTATTAAAATGAGAGGTGCTATTTTTATTTTTAGATCGGCTGATATAATATGTTAATTACTTAAACAAATTTAAATAATATACATTTTATCGTAAACACTGACTATAATACCCTGCAATCATTTCTCTTGTACCGAAATGTCCTCTCCTCCCTCCTCTCTCTCTCTTTCTCTCTCTCTCTCTCCACAGAGACGGACACTTGGATGTTTGTGAGCTCTTCCCTTCTTTCTCTCTCTATTCTCTACACAGATACAGACTCCATTGGTTCAACTCTGTATAAATCTAGAACAAAACTGACGCTTTTTCATTCTCCTAGGAACACCCTCTCTTTCTCTCTCTACGCCACTGTTCTCCGCCAATCATCAACACAGCAGATTCGAAGCATTTATGTACTTTGATTTCCATCAAGTTCTCTCTTTCTCTATCCATATTTTTTCTGCAACAGAAACGCTTTTTGAAAGGAAATTCCGCAGCTGCGATCTGTTTCTTCTCTCTCTCTCTCTTCACTGTTTAATGTAAGTATCACTAAGATTTCTCCGTTTTGAGTTCATCAATCGTCTGCAATGCTGCTATTTTTCGAAGTTAATTCTCTCATCTCTGTTTTTCCTTTTCTTTTTAAAAGTAATTTGTTTTCTTACAACATCTAGACCTCGATCTATCAAATTCTACACTTGTGGAACATTCAGATTTTTTATTTTTTTTTTACTGGCTTGTCATTTTTTGATCTGATTCCATGTATAAATTTCACTTTTATAGAGAGATCTGTTGTTATAAATTTTCTAACTCTTAGTTAATTGATCTCCGTAAAATATGGAGTAGTAGATTGTACCATGAATTGATGATAACTCAACTTTATGTTTTACCTATATATATATGTATTGTGTATATAAATATTTATTTGCATGTAACTTCCATCTCTCTCTCTCTCTATTTTATATGCTGTCTCCATTTCTCCTGCAAATGGGTTCTTTTTTAATCGCCGTTGAGAACTCAATAAAACACTTGTTTTATGCCACGAGTCTAAACAATTCAGTGTTTGACATCATTGAAACATATTAACCAATAAATTTGTCAATGCTCAGTGTTTTATAGTATGTAATAAAAAATAATATGCTCAAACTCCGACACCCCACTTGTTTGCTTCAATGGACTTTCATCCACACCAATCAAATCCTATGCATTACACTATCATTATAAAAATGAATTTTTCAAAATATCTTCTCATTTATATATCTATTTCTTCTGAATGTTTGCATCAGAAACTAGCCCATTTGGTTTCACTCCATCTCCGCAATGAGACAAGAAGGAATTCTCAAGGTAATTCATCTTCCTATACAAATCTATATATCTTCATCTTCTTTTCCATTAATAATGTGTATATATATATATATATATATATATATATGAGTAATATATTTCAAAAAAATTGATCTATTCTTAGTTTCGAGAATTTGCTTCATTATGTTAAATACTAGATAATAATACAAGATAATCTTTTCTTGCAGTCAAATTCGTGGCCGAAAACGGTGGCCAGAAAATGGTTGAATTTAAAGGGTGGATCCGATGAGTTTCACTCAGATTATGACACAAAAGGTATAAGATTATATGTATATGCATTATTTTAATCACATATAAATTCGTATATTTTCTATTGGATTTTAAAATTTTGGCATAATATTAACAAATATTCGTGAAAATTTTCAGCTTTTCTCCAGAGGAGGTTGAAGAGTTGCTCCGATGATGGGCCTTCCGTCGTTGTGCCGGAGGAATTGTCAGGTAATTTCCGGCTGCCGGCCAAGTTATTTTATTTTATTTCTATCTTTTTGGTAGAAAGTTGATTTACTTTTAAGATATTATTAGCACGATCTAAATATTTTTTAAAACTGGGATTAGGTTGGACGGATGTGATTTAGTTTGAAACGAAGTTGAGTAGATATTAGATGATAGAAAGTGGGCCTTTTTTGGGTTTCTAGCTTAATCAGTCGTTATTCTAATTAAGGCTTAATCTGATTGTGTTATATAGAGGAGTGGTTGATGGATACGAGCGACGAAATTGAACGGCCAGGATTTGACCAGCTTGTGCCACCTGTCTCTCCTGATGTCGACCTCAGGTATGGGATAGCATCAGCTTAGATATCCTTTTCTACTATTGGTTTACTTGAATATTTGTATTTATTGATTTATTATATAAAACATTAAATATAAAATGAGAAATCATTTTATATTATATGGTTAAAATTTCATACAAGTAAATTGTGCTTATCTAATTTATTTTATTTTTTGTATTTTTCTTTCACACTATTCTTTTTTTTTTGTAGGATGTTTGTTGGGACATGGAATGTAGGAGGCAAGACTCCACAAGACGACCTAAATCTAAATGATTGGTTAAAGACCAAAACACCGGCTGATATTTATGTACTTGGGTATGTCTATCAGTTCATTTAGATCAATATATGTTACACATATACACAATAAAACATGAGATGAATCGGACCAATCCTAACTCATCTTGTAATATTTGTTTTGGTTTAGGTTTCAAGAGATCGTACCTCTAAATGCAGGTAACGTGCTAGGCCAAGAGGACTATAGTCCAGCTGCAAAGTGGCTTTCCCTAATCCGCCACTCTCTGAACGGCGATTCAATTGATTTCAAAACCAAACAGTCCCTAATGAGGACCAAGCATGAGCATCAACAATCAAGAATCAGCTCCTTTGATTATTCACTACATGATGATTATTTTGGAAGCATTTTGAGCTCGAGTTCAAGTTCAAGTTCAAGTTCAAGTTCAAGTTCAAATTCGAGTGAAGACGATACACCTAGTCCGATAAAGCATCATAGTACCACACAACGTAAGTATTGTTTGGCTGCGAGCAAGCAGATGGTAGGCCTCTTTTTGTGCGTGTGGGTTCGTGAAGACTTGAATCACCACATCAGTAGTTTGAAGGTTTCATGTGTTGGGACCGGCATCATGGGATACCTAGGAAATAAGGTATGCTCGATCATAATTCGTATTTCATTCTCGTGTTTGATCATAATTCGTATTTCATTCTCGTATTTCATGTATTGATTGTACATATATTTGGTTATTCGTATCTAGGGGTCTATATCTATCAGCATGACGATGCAAGAAAAGACATTTTGCTTCGTGTGTACTCACCTTGCATCCGGAGAGAAAGAGGGGGCTGAAATTAGAAGAAATTTGGATGTTGCGGAGATTTTGAAGAGAACGAGATTCTCACATTCGGGTAGAAGTCTAAGACGGTCATTTACCTCTTATAACATTTTAGATCACGAGTGAGTCCAAAATTTATTTCATCATTGCATATCATATTTATAATATTGCATCACATATACTATATATGTAAGTAAAGTACGATTAGTAGCCACTTGATGTGTCTTGTTTTGTCTTTATGCAGCAAGATAATTTGGCTCGGGGACTTGAATTATCGGCTTGCATCTATATGTGGCGATACATACGAACAACTCGAAAGGAATGACTGGCAAGCGCTTCTCGAGAAAGATCAGGTACAATTCAATTTTCTATTGTGAAATTATAATATTCTATTTTTTATATATAAAATCTAGTGTATTATCACTATTTTAATTGAAATATGGTTCATCACGTCTATTGCAGTTGAGATTAGAACAAAAAGTGGGGCGAGTATTCCAAGGGTGGGAAGAAGGGGACATATATTTTGCTCCAACCTATAAATACATCACAAATTCAGACACTTACGCTTACCAAACCTCCTCGCCCAAAGAGAAGCGTCGAACCCCTGCCTGGTTAGTCAATTTCATTTGTGCTAATTGATTAAGATTCACAAAATATTGAACAAAAAAACAAATAAAATTCAATTGCTCTATTGAATATCGAAAAAATACAGGAAAATGAATGTTACCCTAATTTTATATTTATCAAAATTTAATTATATAATGCATAATGAAATATGCTATATATAGACTAACTAAGCAGGCCAAGCCAATAAACTAAATCAGAAAACAAACTAAAAAATATTTAATATTTAAAATAACAAATAAACTAATAGATAAAAACTCCTACATAATTCTCCATTAATATAGAAATTAATAATCCTAACATTTCTGGTTATGGAAAATAGTATTAATCTGACTTAATTTTTAATATTACAGGTGTGATAGAATTTTGTGGAAAGGCGAAGGCCTTATACAAGAATTTTATTTTAGAAGCGAATCAAGATTTTCAGACCACAGGCCCGTCTACTCGGTGTTCACCTTGACAGGTAGCAAACTAACAGACCAATAGCAGAAGCCCATTTCCGACATACTGACTGACACGTGGCGCTGCTATGTTTGACGTTCATACACTGCCTGCCGATGTATAAAAGCACACGCGGGTCACTGCCTACTCCGCTGCAGTGTGGTTATTGTAGGAGAGGTCCCAACAAAAAACGAGGAGAAACGAAATATAATTTTTGAAAGTAAATTACTTTTCCTTATTTTTTAGGGATCTTTGTAAATTGTGAGCATTTACTGATGCGAAAGGTATTCTAAATTTTGAATCGCCGTGCGTGTCCTTATATCAGTAATTTTTTTGGCACGCTTCAATACATTCATTCTAAAAAAAGTTAATTATTATTAATAAATTTTAATTTAAAATTAATATATCTTAACTGAAAGTTAATACATTCTAATTAAAAATTGATAAACTCTAATTACCCATTGATGCATTCATACATCCAAATATGCACATGCTTTTAGGGCATATACATCTACATACTTAGGACTTCCTTAAGTATGAACCAATGTGCTGAGCATGCTAATGTGGGTTGTTGAATACTCAGCACCCTTAGTTCGCTAATGCGGGCGGTTAAATATTTAAAAGAATAGTGCTTATAGAATTTTTAAAATGCATATAATATAAAATAAATAAAAAGCAAACTAAATAGAAAAATACATTTGCTTTTTTCCCACTCATTATTTTTACAAGATTAAAATTCCAAATCCAACCATAGAAAGACCTAATTTGCTAAAACACTAACATCACCAACTTACAATTGGCAACCATTTATCTAACTAGCATATGAACATTTACCAGAAAAGAAATATTACTGAGGTGCATCTGCAGCAGCTGGGGCAGTTTTGATTTTCTTGCTCTTCTTGAGTTCAAACAATCCCTTCAAAAAAGCATCAACAATCTGCTTCTGCGATTCCAGCAGCATTTCGTTCCGCTTCATCTCCATCTCCATCCGCGCCGCCTCCATCTCACGCGCCATCTCCATCTTCGCATTCTCCATTCTCAAGAATCCTTCGCCCAACATCTTTATCGACGCCACGATCTCCTCAACCGCGCTCCTCCCCCTCTTCGAGCCGCCGCCGATCGCCGCGAATTTAGTGCTGCTGCTGCTGTTGTTATTGTTGTGATTCAAGGGAACTCTCACCCAGAATTCTTCATTTGGATTGCGCCTGTTTCTTATGCTGCCTGGATTTATGTTTGCCTCGAAATTCTCTAGTTTTTTTATCCTCGAAGGCGCTTGGAGTAATTGGTGGTTGAATCCGTCGCTGATGTTGAAATTGTTGAACATACTACCGGGGTTCTTCGCTCTGGATTTGAACGAAGATTTTGGAATTGCGGTCATCGGTTGAGATCTGCTTCCGTAATTCGCGAGATCGTGATCGTGGTCGTGATGGTGAGAGATGTTTTCCTGCATCTCATCTGGAATTTCTGCGTAGGGAGAGTAATCGATCGGGATCTGAGTTCCGGAATTGAATCTCTTAGGTTTGTTGCCGTTCGCGAACCCTAATTCAGGGTCGGGATCGGTGCTGTTCTTCGATTTGAGCTTCAATTTCACTATGTTCTGATCCAGAAAAGACTTCAATCGAGATCCGTCCGCAGAATCCTCCTGCTTCTGTACGGTCGCCGGCGGCGCGGTGCCGTTCTCCATCGCTTCCATGTTCTCGAAGAAAAACCACGACGAGAAGTAGCGGCCGCCGGGGTGCGGGAAGGAGACGGCGCGCTGCTTCTCGGCGCGGTAGCGCTGGCGGAGCTTCTCCATCTTGTGACGGCACTGCGCGGAGGTCTTCGCCGGGGATGCGCCGGGGCAGCCGCTCGCTACAGCGGCTGCCACCGCGTCCCAGTCCGCCGTCCGGAGGTAGCCGCGGCGGAGGGCGTACCAGCGTTCTCGGTACTCCTCGATCAGAACCAAGGTCTCTTCTTGGGTCCAGCACGGCGGCGGAAACCGTCGTTGAGGCTTCTCAGCCGTTTCAGCCACCGTGACCGTGTCGTCGGCTGCCGTGGGGGAAGACATGTAGTTATAATTAAGCGACCGGCGCACTTCAGCGAGACTGCTGCCGACAAAGTATCAATTTTGGCACTTAATTGCGGTGGATATGGGGTTCTCAGTGGGGCGGCGCACGATAGCAAGGCGGCGTAAGAAAATTGATAATTGGAAAACAAGAAATGAGTGGAAAGAGCGATGAATTGGAAATAAATGGATATGGGGGAAGAGGGGGGGGGGCGTTTGTTATCTAGTGGCTACTGGATAGGAATTAGGGGGGTGGAACAACATGAAGCGCACGATAGCAAGAAGGTGCGGTGGGTGAGTGTGGTAGTAGGAGTTGGGAGGTGGTTGAAGTGATGATGAGTGGGGAGGGGAGAGAGAGAGACAGAGGCGATTGAATTAGGTTGTCGTGGCAAAAGAGATTGGGCAGAGCGGTGGGGTGAGTGGGGGTGGATGGTATGGTGACGAGGGGTGATGAATGCTGGCATGCGCTGCTGCGGTGTGTGCGCAGTGAACCCCACTACCATCACCACCGGACGCGACGCCACCCTATCCCCACCCACCCTACCACCACTTACCTAAACCTATAAACCTCCTAATCTATCTCTATATATTTTGTATTTATTTAATATTTATTCACTTCTCTCTCTCTACAGTCATCAACTTCAACCAACAACGCCGCTCTCTCTCTCTAGAAATGGCCACCGCCACTCACATGTGAGAGATATGTGTAATGGCTGCCCACCTCACTCCTGTACGCCACTCACACACAGAAATTGACTAATACTTGCCTTTGGCATGATCGGTGCTCATTATTGCAGCGGTGCCTGCTTGCTATTACTTCTCATAAGTCATAACACTTTATTTTATTTGTTTTGACAAATAATATGTTTTTTCATGAGAGCACAAATCATAATTTTGCGGATAGTTGACAATTAATGTACTAAATTATTCCTCTTTTGCAAATTGATATCATCTCATCTCAATTTATTACATAACTAACGCTCTCTGAAATTTTTATTAGTCATCGAAGAATTTTGACATATCAAATAAAATATTCAGTGAACCAAAAATACTGAGGTCGTGTAGCCAGCCGGTCTTGTGCCACTCCAACTCTTGTGAGACATGCCAAGCCAACTGTTCAATAATGAAAAAAATTGAGGGTGTGAAAGTTGAAACAAATTTAAAAAAATTAACATTATTGCAATGTTCAAATTAAGTTAATGTTCATATATATATATTGATATATCACTGTAGTATAATTTTTCTACTCCATATCGTATTTCAATTTCAAAACTAGAATCTCCATCGAACACGCTTTTAAAAAAAAGAACAAAAAAAAAGATGTAGTAATAGTAAAACATTTTTTAAAGAAATAAAAATATAATAATCTGAAGATCAGATTTTCGAACATGAAATAATATGTTTTTTCCTCTCAAAAAAAAATATATGCACTATCCTTCACATGCAAATCACGCCGTCTGTGTAAATAGAAGGGTAAATACTAAATAGGAGTACTGTATATGGCGAAATCCGCCAAAACACATGAGAAATCATGAGACAGCCTAAATATATCCGTTCTATATTATTCGAATTTACAAAGGGAAACTGACTACCAGGCTCAGAAAATTCATGAGAAATATGTTAATCCATCCATCCAATAAATGTAAACAGAACACAATTGTGTAGCATCTAAAATAATTAGACAGAGGGGTGACATTACAAGCAATATAGATATCGTCAAAACAAAGACTATCTCCTCGTCAAAACGGGCAATTTTAAGGGATGATGTATCTGGCCATCCAATCTTCAGAGGCGACGCATTTAGCCACAGCAAGCCGATTTTTGAGCAGCCTGGGCAGCCCCGCCTGCCTGGTCTGGTTGGGTGATTTTTATGGTCTGAGGCTGCACTCACACCGCATACGTCTCAATATCGTTAAGCAAAATATACAGAATAGAGTAAGCTGATATATATACCTCGGCCTTTGAGTCTGTCTCAGAAAGTCTTTGCTTAATATCGCGAGCTACTGAGAAGAAAACCTCCTCCACATTCATGTTCGTCTTGGCACTCTGTTCAACAATGAGTTATTTGGATTGGATCTTTCAAACTTAAACCCAACATCACAAGTGGAAATTGCTACTTACTGTCTCAAAGAATTTGATGCCATATTCATCAGCGAGTGCCTGACCCTTAGAGGTAGGAACGGCCTATAAACATTTGAGCAAATTATCTCAGCGTGTTTTCTCCAAAAAAAAATTATCTCAGCTTGTAACACTTGATAAACAAGCATGTCTTCGGCATGCACTATAGTCTATAACGGATGTGAGCACTGATGGCTTTCCCACAGGGTCACTTGTTTCTCAAATTCTTTAGATGCATTAGGCAGTATTTGACATATTACCATGGAATATATATATGTCAATTTTGCAGTAAACTGAAGATGTATGCACCTCTAATTTCAAGTTACTTGAATATATATGCATCTAGAATTTCAAGTTAAGGTAAAGGAGAAGCCTAGATGATTATTACACACACAACACAAACACAAATGTAGATGCAAGCACATAGTGAGAGAGAGAGAGAGAGAGAGAGAGAGAGAGAGAGAGGGAGACCCTTTTGCTTTCATCCATGTCAGCCTTGTTGCCAACTAATATTTTGTTGACATTGTCAGAGGCATGCTGTTCAATATTTCTGATCCAGTTCCGAATGTCTGCAAAAAGGATGAAGTCATTTTGACTAGATAACTTACTGTACCATGACTAACAATGGTGCAGTTAAGAAGGTAAGTAACACATAGAGGCAAAACTAACAAGGAGAAGATTAAGCCAAGATTTTAAAAATGAAATAAGGTTTATCAGGACTGGTCAGGAAAATTGAGAAACAAGGATCAAAAGTTATTACTGTTGAAAGACGACTCGTCAGTGACATCATACACCAGCAATATGCCCATAGCTCCACGATAGTAAGCTGCAAAAGAAATAGTTTCTCAAGCAAAATACAATGTTTTTGCCCATCTAAAAGGCTACGCACTGATAGTGAGATGGAGAATATTGCAACAAGCAACCTCAAAAAAGTCATTAGTCAAAAGAGTGAAATAAACAAAAGAAGAACACCAAGGGATAACAGAAATAACATGAAACAGGATTGCTAAAAAGGTGCTTCTCTAGGATTCCACTGATCTTCCTGTCGGTAGCTAATTATAGAAAAGCTGATTATCAATCAACAAGCTTTTTTTCTTGTGGATGGGGGAATTCAGGGTCGAACCAGGTCTTTTACCTTTATAATGGTGAGGAATACCACTAAGCTATTAGTCCACACAGTTCTCACCACAGATTTAAGAATGTTCAATTTTATAACTAATATGAAGTATTTCACTTAATATGGCCCCAACCAAGTAGTGTCAATTCAAATAACCATGGATCTTGTTCAAGAAGAAATATGAACAAACAAAATTTCCGATTTCATAATCCAAAAGTTAAAACTCTGATTTTCCATTCAGGTGTTCATTTGTTTACCCAAAAGTATAAAAGGTTACTTTTAGAAGATTGTTGTGAGTTAATTGAGTTTCTGTTTATTAAATGCAAATGATACAAAGATAAGCATACTTTTGACATGTGGAGAATAAACTAGCCAAGAAATACGTAAGCACATTACCAGTAGTGATAGTACGGAACCGCTCTTGTCCGGCAGTATCCCAAATTTGTAGCTTGATTCTTTTACCATCAAGCTCTACAGTCCTTATCTTAAAATCAATCCTACATGAGAAAGAATTATCAATTAATGCATGCCAAAAAACAGAAAGGCATACAAAGCCCGTCTCGACTACAATCTATTAAAGAAGGCAACTAACCCAATGGTAGTAATGAAACTGGTGGTGAAAGAGCCATCGGAAAATCTTAGAAGAAGGCAACTCTTGCCCACACCTGAGGAAAAAAGATAGTCATAACTTCTACAGCAAACTTATCCAATACAAATTGAAAGAATCAAATCAATTATATGAAAAGCTGAGTGACTGAACTCTCGAAAAGATAAACTTTGGTCACATGACTCGCGTTGACACTTTCAGAATCTTTTGTGATACACAATTCAACTGCTTATAGCACACAAGGTTCATCAAATGCTTGCCATACATTATTTTGTAAACCAATTCAACTGGCATATGATCCAATATATATCTTCAATCCAGTTGAAACATATAATCACGTTTGCTTGCGTGCTGCTTACTTTCAAGATAAAAATTCCGGATAACATCTAGCATCGGTAAGTTATACAGCAAAACATTTCCTTTGCATACTGCTTACTTTTAGTTATTCAAATTGCAAAAATGTCGGGCGCTGGTACAAACCACGAGCTCAGTACCACCACATAATATGCAGCATTCCTTTTTTTCTTGGCATTCAACAAATTAAAATGAGGTTTTAACATATGCTACATGCATTTTATGAAAACAGATAGCTCAATAAATTATTGTCACGAGATCATTATATACATTATATTTCATCGGATGTGCATAAACAATATCATCAATATCCCCAAACGAAACCATCAGAACAACAATGACTGGTGGAGCTATGACCACTCCAAATCAAATGCAGCTAACACCGTACAAAAGCTCACATTCTGATTCGCACATTTACATCAATAAACATAATAAACACAAAAATAATTTGCAGAAATTAAACATTTGAGCGAAGAAACACGGACCGCTGTCGCCGATCAATAGGAGTTTGATGAGGTAATCGTAATCAGCTCGAGCTCTGGCGGGTACAGCAGCCATCTGATTAGCTTCAGATTTTTTCAATTTTATTTTGATTAAGCAAACCCTAGCAACAGAAATAAGGTGTCAATTATGATAATTATGCATCAGGTTATGGTAAAATGAAATCAAAACGTGATTTGGAATTTGAATATTAAAAAGTAAAGATGGCAAAAACAATTTTAGAGAGAGAAACGAAAATTTGTACCAGATCGAGGGATCTAATAAATGAGGAATGAAGAAAAAAGAGGAGGGAAGCGTATGTCAGCGGCGGTCGGTAATATCCAATAATAATTAAATTAATAAAATTGATGTTTTCATTTGAACGAGTCAATATAAAATTTCCAGGGCTAATTACTACTTTTGTTTTGAGTTGGCTTTCATTTGTTCTAATTCTTAAACTAGTATGTTCTGCATCGAAATTCGATTAAAAAACACTTTAAGTTGTGACTCATAATTATTTTATATTATTTTTATGATTATAATATATAAAACATTTTTTGTATTAATTTAATTTTATCAAACTAAATTGTTGATACAATTCAAATGATACTACTCTCGACACTTTCGATAATAAAATGTTAATATTTGGTTGGGAAAATATAAATACTCATTTATGGAGTATAAGTTTTTATTTGATAAAGTTTCATAAAAAATTAATGTGGATTGGAGATTTTAAAAAAATGAAAAGAAAGAAATATGTAAGTTTGACATAGAATATGATATGGAGAATTAATGTGCCACATAAAATTGACGGAGAAGGAATAGTTCAAGACCAAATTTGTCACATGAGCATTATCTCATCCGGAGGTCGAAATATCGTATGTAACTTTTGAACATATATTGGACTTCTGAGCATCATCACATCCAAAGCTTGAAAGGCCATAACTGACTTTTCAATATCAACTCATCTAAAGTTGAAAATATCATAATTGATTTCCGATGATCATCTCATCTGAAGTTTGAAAGATCAAAAACTGACTTTTAAATATCATCTCATCTCGAACTTATAGGATTAGAACTGACTTCTAAGCATCATCTCGTCTGAAATTTGAAGATCAGAACTGATTTGTGATCATCATCTTGTTTGAAACTTGAAACACCAAAATTGACTTGTGAGCATCATCTCATTTGAAGCTTGAAAGATCATAATTAACTTATATACAATATCTCATTTATACCTTAAGAAAATAAAATTTACTTGTGGATATCATCTTGTCTGAAATTTAAATAACCAAAAATGACTTTTGAGTTACTAACTTTTAGCTTGCACCAAAACTAAATTGTGAGTATCATCTTATCTGGATTTTGAAATACCATAATTGAATTTTTTAGCATATTTTCATCTGGAACTTGATATACTATCTCTAACTTCTACATATCATTTCATAAGAAGTTTGACATATCATTTCTGACATTTGTGTAAAATCTCATTGGAATTTGAAAAATCATAATTGATTTGCAAATATTATCTTATCTATAAATTGAAATACCATAATTGAATTACAAAATTAAATTGTTGTTGTTTTCTTAAATGTGATCAAGTTTTAAGATTTACAAAGTTGTGCTTAGAAAAATGTATGTACATAATTGGGCGAAGTGAAATACTCATTTTATATATGTGAGATTGAATATATTATGGGTGTGTTTGGTAGCTTATTTTAGGCCAAGATTAGCTTATTAATCTTGGTCCAACAGTACTAATGTAGTGTTTGGTAGGCTTGTCTTAAAAGCTCTCGCCCTCGCCCACCCACCGCCTCTCTCTGTTACACACTGACCACCGTCGCCTTTTTCCTCCCCCGTTGCCTCGCGCCATCACTGCTCTTGCTCTGCGCCTTTCTCTGTCTTCATCCCCCTCTACCAGCGTCTTCATCTGTAGGGAAAAGGGCTATGTTGGTGGCGGTGACGACTTCTGGTGTTGTTTGGCTAATCGGTAGGGAAAAGGGCTATGTTGGTGGCGGTGCCGGCGGGCACACGGTTGGCGGGGGAAGAAGGTGGTCGGCGGCGTGGGGGAGGAAGGGTGGGGTGGGGAAACGCTAATAAATTAAATTAATTAACTAATCAATTAAGTAAAATTTAATTCAAAATTTATTAATTAAGATCAAATAATTTTTAATTTTTTCCAGATTTTTCTTTAATAAAAAAAGAGAAAATTTATATTATTTTATATAAGGACATAAATGTCATTTTAGAGTTTTATCTACAAAATAATATACTCTATCAAACACTCACTTAAATTATCTTGTTTTTTTAATCTTATCTACCAAACAACCACATAAAAGCCAATGCTAATTTTAACTAACACTTTATCTTTCGGGCCATAAATTATTTAAACACGGTTTTAGTCTAGGTTTTAATTTAGCACGGTTACCAAACGAGCCCTATTATTATTATAATTAAATGAAGATTTAAGATAGATATAAAAAATAATATATTAATTATATTATGTTAATTAAATATTAAAATTGGTCAAAATAATTTTTTAATAAAAATGTAACTATTTATTAGATCCAACTATTTCATCAGCCAAATTTTATTTAAGATAACTATAGAAACAAAAATATTAGTGATGGCCACATTTATGAAATTCTTCAAAAAACGGTTTTTTTTTGTTCTTCTAAATATTAATATATTGACAATTACACGTGTAATAGCATTACTAAAAATTGTTAGGTAGTTTGGCCGGATAAATGAATGAAATAATGACTTAATGATTAATGATCCGGATTTATCAATAGCTTTTCAGGTCTAAAAATACCGTATGAACCCATAAATAGCAATTGGAGTGTAAGAAAATAAGTTCTCCATAAAAATAAAAATAAGAGAAAAGATAAATTTACATAAAATGTATATACATAATACTCCTCAATTTTGAATCAAATTAGATCAATTATTTTTAGAATCAATTATATTATTAATAATATTATATATGACTAATTAATCCCTCCTACATATTATTTTAGGAAACATATCATTGATTGGATCCTAAAAATATGCCACTATAA
>JAYDZE010527106.1:0-15305 GCA_034509125.1 Monilaria moniliformis
AAGTCCAAGTAAAAAGAAGCCCCAAAATTAATACAAAAAAATAAAAAAATAAATATATAGGTCTTTACACAATAGTTCTTCTTTTAAGTTTTAACCAATGGATAAAATTTTCCCTCCAAAATGGCACAATTGTAAATATTTAGAAAACTCCCCTTTTATATATGTATAGATTACACATAAAAATCACGGCATCACAAAGAATATAAGATTCAATTGTTAAGATAAGTTCTTTTATAAAATAAAAAAAACAATTTTACGTTTTACATTAATTTTATTTATACGCTACTTCCCTTTTATACATTGGAAAGGAAGATATGTCTATTTTTTAACAATTCGATAAGAAATTAAAAACGGTAAGTGGGGCATTTAAGGTAGTTAATTAACGATACAAGTGGCTAATATTTGACACTTTTTATAAGAATGACTATTAATTTCTTTCCTATAACAAACCTACTATTATATATACTAAAATAAAATTATCTTCAAAAAATCTCCCGTCAAAAATCAACTATTTACATGCAACAAATATTTTTTATTCTTCAAATTATCATTCTCAAGTATCACGTTCAGTTATTTCAAAAACCTTTCTCAATCTTATAGTTTTTCTAGAGATCTTTTTCCAATTTTAAATATATTTGCATCCTCTCATTTGTATTATCCCCATTTGCGTGGGTATTATATATTCTCGAGATATTTTAGTGAAAATTTTAACTAACTAATCAAATAGGTCGGAGATTTCAGTCACTTCGAGTGTATGAATATAGTTATGTAGGGGTGTGTGTTAGTTGTTAATTAAAAAAATATTGACCAATAGATGAAGTATGTTGATAAAATTTTGATCATTGATTTGATACATATGTAATTATAAATTGATATCAAATGAATCCATCTTTGTTTAAACACACACTATCTAACTATAAAAATGCTAAAACCTTATTGTCAATTTTACAATAAGAAAAAATAAATCAATTTCATAAAATATAAATTACTTATATATTTTTAATAATTTAGTACTTGTGCATCACACGGTAGCAAAATTAGTCGAAATGGTATTTAAAGTAGCTAAACGATGTCGCACTTATTGATTTGATGCCGAGAATCCTTTATCAAAAGCCTTGTTTCGATCCCGCTCCTCGGCTGAAGCAAACTTGACGGTTTTCCTGCCTAGAAGTAGATGTTATCTTCTCCATTACACTACTCATCACTTTCTTCTCTTAAAATTTCGCAGCCCTTCTTTTGAATTTGATTTTATTTCTATTCTTCATAAATTTGATCAATCAGATCCTGGAAGAAAAAAAAAAAAAGGTACTTCATGATGGATTATTATTTCGATCGTGGTTGTTGAATCCTATTTGGTCGGATATTCTCGTTATATTAATTATCTGTTGCACAATATCTCAATGGCAAAGAAAACTCTTCGGTATTTCACTTGGAGAACATAAATGCAGGAACATATGAAGATGTCTCCTGAAATCGAGGTATTGTTGTAATACATGCTTTCGAAGATTTGCAACATAATTAAGATGTTATGAAAAAGTTTCTAGAGAAAAAGTTGTGCAGATCAACGATGACAACAGAATTCCGATGTTATGAAAAAACTGCTCGAGAAAGAGTTTGTGCAGATCAATATGACTATGAATAACTGCCGCAATTCGTGTTAGATTGCAGATTCCAATGTACGTTCGGGTGCCTATCTAATATGAAAGTCGTTAACGTAAGCCTGTCTGGCTTTTTTCTCAACACCGGGCCAAGCCCGGCCTAAGCCTGTCTGGCTTTTTTCTCAACACCGGGCCAAGCTGGAAACAGGTTAGGCTGCTGAAATGTCAGCCCAGGCCCATTAAGAGACACGTTGGCTGGGTGGGCCAAACTGGCCGCTTGCTAAACTATGAATTATGTTTGTATTATCCTCTTTTTTTGGTTTATACTATCAAACTCTTATTATATGAGAAAATATGCATGTATACATTGTCATAAATATAATAATCTATATATTTCGTTTTCTAATTTAAAAGAGTATTGTTTTTTTAATACATGCAATAATTACATTTAAATACATTAAATGACAAAGAAATTACGTGTTGCTTATAATTTCTAAGTGTAATTAAACGTAATGCTAAATTGATTAGAAAAAATAGAATAAGTAATAGTAATATATTGTATCTCATAAAAAATTCAAATTTTGTGGGCGGGCTTGGTCCGGTATCCGTTGGGATTTTTCAGCCCTAGGCCCGGTTAGTCCGTCAGGTCACCAGGCCGGTCCAGAAAAGTCCAGTTTTTTATGGGTCTTTAATATTTAGAGTCCAACACGGCCCTAAATACAGGTTGGCAGGGCTAACCCATCGGGCCGCGGACGAAAGCGATGGCGGTGGGAATGGACTCGGCGACGCGGATGGCGCCGGTGGGGATGGAATCGCCGAAGCTGACGACGCCAATGGTGGCGGAGATGCAGGTATACTTGGACTTGAACTTGATCATGGCTCTTATACAGTGCTTAAAGTAAAATTAGAATATACCTAAAAAAAGTAAAATTAGAATAATGTGAGATTTTCATGCGATTTAAATTTCGGAAGATTTTAGGTTGGAATAAGGTGAAGTCAAGGAATCCCACATTGTCTCCTGCACTTCCCTCAAGGCTCTGATAAGAAACAAGAATGGGTCTTCTCAGCATAATCCGGAAAATTAAGCGAAAGAAAATGGGATGCGCATTCTCATGGTGTAATAACCATTATCCCATGCACTTTTCTATTAGGCATGAACTCTATCACTGTAGTGATTCACGTACTATCCTTAATTTCTATTGAAGGGGTCTTGATAATTCTGAAAAGACGACAATAGTGATGAAGATTAATGGCGAAGATACTAGTGTAATCAGCCCCACACTTCGATTCAACATCAAAACCATGGCTTACCAAAATTATGCTTTCTTCCCTTGCGCTTTATTTTTTTGTTGTGCTTTATATCCACATATATATGAAGGTACTTTGGAGATATTCTAGCTTTTCTTATTGGAGAAACTATTTTGAGCAAACTGATGGGTTGTCTGAGTGGTGGATAGTTCAGATTTGAGGAGGCTGGATGATTGCAAATACGAGTTGGATAATCTTCTCAAAGAAGAGGTGTGTATTCTCTTTTATTGGCCAATCATTTATGTTGTAATATGATGTTCCTCCAGCATCTCTTTGCCATCATGTTCCTCTACGGAGTTTTTGTGCATTTTTTAGTTTTAAGCCTTTGTATAGTTGGTGATTTGTTTATTTCCTATTCCTCTTGAATCTGGAATGTGTTATAAAGGAATAAGTTGCTTCTTAAGTCCATGGATGCCGTTTGTTCAATAAGGTGCTTGTGCTAGCACTATGGCATCTCATATCTACTTCTTTATTAAACCTTACAGTCATCATGTTGTCCATGTTATCTGATCTCATCTTCTTCTTCCGTAGGGTATATATATATAGCTAAAATGCTAAACATAAAATTAGAACAGGCATTTTGTAGACATGCCCTTTAACAAAATGAATCTAGAACCTTTGTTTATCTTAGTAAATTTTGTTTCAGAAAATGAAGTTCTGCTCCCTATTCTGTTGTTTTCCGGTTGGTTACCTTTAATTGGGTTTCTTTTATCATATTTTTACAGCGATTATCAGGAGCGCCGTTGTTGATTTTTGCAGATAAGCAGGACATACAAGGTTCGCTGTCACCTGATGAGATAGCTAAAGTAAGGGATTTGTGTCTGTTTGAATTTCCATCCATTTGTCCTAAGTTTGATGCTTCTGTGCAACCGAGTATCTATGCTTTTGTCACGTAAGGGGACTTGGTTTGGGTAATATTTGTGGAAGAATTTTTTCTTCTCACTTGTACTCTCTTAAGCAGTAAGTTTACATTACTGGAAAATTAACGAGTGTTTTATTTTCCTCAACATAGATATTCACATTAGATTTATTTATATTTTGGCAGGGATAATATTTTTGTTCAGTGCTTTTCCCGTGAAATGGTCTATACATAGTCGCTTTAGTCTTGTTCAAGTAATGGGTGATTAGCCCGGGGATCTAGACATGATTAACTTTTATTATTTTTTTCGTATTGAAAAATAATGAGCATCTGTTGATATGATTTGTTGCTATTCTTCATGAGGATGACATCAAACGTCTTGAGTTTTGCTAGAAGCGACTATATTCTTCTTGTCTGGCCCTCGAGTTTTTCTCTAGTTTCTTATTTGACTTAGATTTCCTCACTTCATTAAGGTTCTGAACTTAGATGCCGTGGATAAAAGCTGGCACTGGAAAATCGTGGGATGTAGTGCATTTACCGAGGAAGGGCTGCTGGAAGGGCTCGAGAATTTACATGCTTGAGTAAAGGCAATTACATCTACCTCTAGCCTACTTGTTACTCGTGTGGAGAATGGTACTCGAACCCACGGGTAGCGGCCTCAGATATCTCCTCGTTACAGAAGAACTGAAGTCTTGGCCGAGATCCGGACTTGTGTTCGAAGTGGATAGAAGCTGGCTTCTTGTTGTTTCTTGTAATGCAAATTGGGAAGCGCATTGTTGCAGAATTTGGTTATGGATCTTTAAAAGTGCTTTATCTGATTCTGGAAATCGTCTTTGTGTCAAGTACCAAAACATAGATTAATTGAGAAAGGGACGTTTTCTATGTCGTTTACGGGAGATGAAATGTCAGTATCTCAGTTATTGAAATTTAATTTTAGTTTTGCACTTTGCTAATCAATAACTCTCCAGGATCATACTTCACTCTCTCAGTTTACTTAATTTTGTGACTTACCAAAATACACATTGGATGTCAACTATTATAACTAATTTGTCCTATTCTGAGTGATATTTCACTTGAGGTGAGACAACAGCTCTTCTCTCACTCCTAAAACAAATGAAGTTACTCAAAGCCAAAGTAACAAAGTGTGACTTGTCGAATGTCTAGAGAATAAATATATATTAACAATTTTGTTGGTGTTTTATAATATTTAGATTATATTTAATTCAAGTGGTCACATGTTCGGATTGAATATTTTAATTTTAATTCACCTTCATCTTCCCTTGATAAACTCTGGCATCAACGCTTATTTTTGTCCTAATCGAACATTAAAAAACAAAACAACATACTAGCATTATAAATTAAACTTACTAAACTTATGCTAATTGTCTTCATTAGTGGACTGGAGCTTGCATAGTGCTGGTGGTACTGACAAAGAGAAGCTTCATAATCCGTCAAATTAGATCTGAAACGTTGGTAGTATTAATAAATTTATCTTATTTTAAATCAGTTGATTGATCCCCAGATCATCATACCCTACTGTCATGTCAGCTGCTGCTGCCTCTTTTTATACCTTAACATTATTTTAAGCTAACACACGTAGATCAATACTCCTAATTATTTTATTAATCCATATTCGTAACACGCAATAATTGCCCCTTCATCCCAACTTGCCAAAATAAAGACACTGACTTTCAACGCTTACTACGGTGACAGCCTTAATCCCTCACCCTCACTCATAATCACAGACCAATCAAATCCCCCACCTTATCAACTCATAAAACATCGCCATATACGCACATCTATACTGTTTATATAGATCGTGAGACATCCTCCACTAAACATAATTATTTCACAAGATATAACAATTTCAAAAATTATAGTGATCCAGAAATAATGACTGTCAGTTAATCTCTACTTGAGAGGCTGTGAGTTTAGCAGATAGCGGGGCCCCCAAACCCTCACATGCAGAATTTATATAGAGACACTCCCTCACTTTAAACGCACACACACACACATCTCCAACCTGCGAAAAAAAAAAAAGAAATCCTCACTTTTTTTTTCACACACAACACACACTCCGCCGTCGCCATGTCAGCAGGCAAGAAAAGGTACACCCTGAGCGCAATCGGCGTGAACTTGGGGTGCAGCAGCAGCTGCCGCCGCCTGAAGCTCTCCGCCGTGTTCCAGCCGAAGCCGACGCAGCGCCGCCCCCACCACCACCGCTACTCCTCCTCCAGCTCATGGGACAACAACACCACCACCACATTCTCCTCCGCCGTGGACACCCCCTCCTCCGATACCGACTCCGACATTAAGAGCCTCCGCGCCGTGCAGGGGTTCGGCCGCATCGGCGGGTCCAGCGTGGCGGTGGAGAAGGATTCCGACGATCCGTACCTGGATTTCCGGCAGTCGATGCTGCAGATGATTCTAGAGAAGGAGATTTACTCAAAAGATGATCTCAAAGAGCTCCTCAACTGCTTCCTGCAGCTCAATTCCCCTTACTACCACGGGATTATCGTTCGCGCCTTCACGGAGATCTGGAATGGGGTGTACTCGAATCCAGGCGAGTCGCCCTCCCTGCATGGGAGGTCGACCGCACGTGACTAGTAGCTCTCCTCGCACGTGCGGGGCGGGTGACCGTTGGTAATAATTTGGAGAGTTGGTGTTAGTTAGGATTCGGGTTTGGGTAATAGTGACCCGGATTGCTTGATTTGATGTGAGTGTCTTGTGAGATTTTAGTACTAGTGTTTAGAGAGAGATTCGGTTTTCACAGCCTTTTTGACATGACTTTCAGTTAGTGTTCGAAGCTCAAGAAAGTGTAAATTGTTGGTGGGTTGTCAAAAATTCTGTGAAAATTGTAATCTTTTGTGTAATGTGATATCACTAACTACTATGAATTAGTTAAATGGAGTTGGTTTCCGGTTTCTCCAAGTTTCTCCTGTTCAAATCATATTTTGGAATCTACTAAATATATTTAAATAAAATCGAAGTTAGATTAATATATTTTGAGATGATTTGATTTGATACTTAATTAATGTTCAAACGTATTCTTTCCGGAATTGGTATTCTCTTTTTTATGGTAAGATATGAGTTAGTTCGTAAATTTGAAGATCCTAGGATTTAATCTTAGAAAGAGGCAATAATATCATGATTTGATGAGGAATTTATACATATATATATAAATATATAAAATAAAACAAGGCCAATTAGGCCAATATCACTTTGAAGCATTTAGAAAGCATAATGTTATCACTGCTTTACACACCAATCTAAAATGCACTTATGAACAAATTTTAAATAAATCACCAAGTATAAGTAATGTGTCAATTCGACAACTGGTGTTTTAGCAATTAATAAGTAATCACCAAGCAGTAAGTAATAACTGGTGTTTTAGCAATTATTTCTTTGGTCTCAAACTGCACATATCTATAGGTAGTAGGAATGATTATGCAAGAGAAATGTGTGCTAATATTATTCAGAGCAAGGAAAGAATAGTAAAAGTTAAAATTAAAAGTAAATAGATAATTTATGTGGAAGTTTGGGAAAATAGTAGATTAGATTAATGATAATTTTGGCGGTGTTGTTCAACTATGTATATAATTATTTCTTCTTGGGATGGTGGTGTATATCAGTACAAATAAAGACAATTTGTTTATGTGGTCAAAATCTTTTACCGAGTCTGCAGCTGTACTTCTCTTGGGTGGGAAAAGATAGGCCTTGGGATTTGAAAAATAAATTAATGAAAAAATAAAATATGAATGCAAGTGCAGCAGCTGTTTTAATGCAATTGAATGAGGCAATTAATACTTGTGTCTTGTGAGGGTACTCTAAGCTACACACATATTCACAAAACCTCTTCACCTCTTCCAATAGTGTCTGTCATTTATCCAATAAATATTTTTTGCTTTTTTCTTGGGCACGTGGCCGACTTTTATTGGTTTGGTCTCTTTGATTGTTCTTAAATTTTAACTCATTTGCAATTCTTTTGGGATTGGGATTGGGATTCCCCTCTTTCTATATTTCGGCATTTCTCATTTCTCACAATCAATTATGTGTTACACACCTAAATTTTGAATTTCAATAAATAGTAATTCCACTTCTTTGATGGAAGTTGAATATTCTTTAGTATTCTAATTAATTGCCATTTTATTGACTTATGGTTATTGACTTAACGAATATTTGAAGTGGTTGAGAATTCTTGATGGTTATTAGAGCGACGTTCACGCAGACGAGAAATGGGGAAAAAACAAGGCGGCCGGCATGGGGGGAAATGGGGAAGGAAATGTTGCGCCTTAGCTGCGCGATTAGCGGGGCTTGCGGTTGAACGTGGGGCTGCAGCCGCAATCCGCTCGCTGCGTTTCAGCCGCAAATCTTTTTTTTTAATTAATTAAGGGCACTGCTGATGTATCTGGGGAGATTCACGGGTGATGGAGGTGTGACGAAGGTTCACAGGTGATGGAGGGGTTTCTCACTTTCCTTCTATACAATCCAACACATTTCACAATTCACTTCATCTCACTTTTCTTCTTCATTTTTCTTTTCACTTGTATTTATGGATCCAAATTCGGAAAAAAAAAAAGGTGAGCAAGGAGAATTTTTTTTAGTATTGTCGGGATATGGGTTGAGATCCATCAACTTTCACTAATTTTATGTTGTATTATCGCGATACTAATGTGGATCCCAATATTTTTCTGAATGCGACACCGAATATCCTCCTAACCCCAACTTTGTCATCGATCAACGTCGGGGACTACTCCGTCGACGAGATGCATATCATCGACAAGTTGGTATCGTCCCATCCCGTGACGGGTAAAGGCAAAGGGAAGAATGCGGCCCCCAGTGTGCGTGATGGCAGATCGAAGAAGTATGGTCTGAAAGAGATGAAGTTGGTAGCCTGATGCTACATTGATGTGTCCGAAGATCCTGTTAAGGGTCCTCGTCTTCTGGGAGAAGATTGCGGTTAAATACAACGCGCTCAAACCGGCCTGGGCGTTAGGAGCGGGACTACGACAACCTCCACAAGCATTGGGCCGGTTTCAGACCGAGGTAGCCAAATTCGCCGGCTATATCAACAACCTCCAGAAAATATGGTCGAGCGGCCATAGTTGGGAAAGCATTTGCGAACAAGCTCATGCCACCTTCTACAATGAAGAACTTAAACAGTTCAAGTAACAGGAGATGTGACAATTGTGCAAAATTAGCCCAAATTTTCTAGCGGCTCTGACTCCTCATCAGGCCCGAAAAAAACCAACCACACCGCCTGCGGCCAATACTCTACGAGCGGAGAGATCGATACATTCGATTCGAATGCTTCGATGGATGAAAGTATTGCCCAATAGTTGTCGCCCCGTCCTATGGGACAGAAAGTGGCGAGAAGAAAAAATAAGAGGAAGGCGCCAGAAGGCAATGCTGGAAATTGAGACCCGTCAGTGGACGACTTGACTCGGACGGTGTTACTCAAGGAGCACAGGAAGATGATTTTGATGGATACTTCGGACATGAACGAAATGCAGATTTAACAGCATACCAAGTTGGTCGCCATCTTTGAAAGGAATAAATTTGGATTTAGGATTTTTTGGTCTTTTAATTAATATAATTATATGATTTTATTTAAGTAATTTTCAATTTTTAATTAATGTAATTTAGAAATTTAAATTAAGTAATTTTAAATTTTAATTAAGTACTTTTCGAATTTATAGTTATTTAACAAATAACTCAATTGAAATAAATATTTAAAATTGAAGATTAATAAAAATAATGAAATGATAAGAATAGAGTTATATGACTTGATTTGTAACTAAATTATTCCAAGTTGAGATAAAAATATTGTGGTTAAAAAATAAAATATTGATGTGACGATTAAAAATTAAATTGTGACTATTTTTTTTTTGTAAATTAGATTAAGGATGCTTTAAAGATCTAAATGATTAGAGGGAAAAGAAAAAAAAAGGTGTTTTATCAAAATTAAATAAATTAGAATAAATTAGATTAAGGATGCCTTAAAGATCTAAATGATTAGAGGGGAAAAAAAAAAAAGGTGTTTTATCAAAATTAAAATAGTTATAGTCGATCAAAACAGTGTAAATCTCCCTGCATCAGAGATACATGAATATATGATGACTGAAATTGAATGCTTAATTCAGATGATGTGATGTGTGATATGATGTGATGTACAGCTAATTCAGTAATTGTGATTATAGATTATAAATTAAAATGTAGTGATATTTGGTTGGCATTTTAGTAAATTTGATGCTCCCAGCTCTCAAGTCAACTGTTCCCTGGAAATCAATCCATTCCACTCTGTTTTCTGCTCCAACAATTACTGCACTGTCCATTTTCCTTTTTGTTTTCTTTTTTAATTGTTCGAATTCATGGACCATATGTAATGTAGTCTTCGGTTGGAGGATAGTTATGTGAGTGAGATTTGATCTTTGTTTTCACAATGTGAGAGATGATTTTGAGTTTAGATTGTCAAATAATATCTCGAAAACTTATCTTCTCTTGTCAACCAAATCCTTAAATCAAATGTTAATATAAATACTTTGTACAGTTCAAACGGATAATAAGCATTGAATATTTAGTATGAAAGTGATTTGTCTCCATTGAAGGAGTAGCATTCAAATACGCACTTAACGAAAATAGCAATAATTTGTAGGTAAATTAATACAAAGATCGTAAAAATATAGTAATTTGTTAATTTTATATGAGAAGCATCCACATGATCTATTTTTATCTCCATCATATAATGCAGCTTAATTCAAAAAAAAGAAGAAGAAAGTTTAACAAGTAATAATCTCAGAAATCTTTACATTTTCCCCGCCGCCGTCATTGGGTAAATGAAGTTTATCAAGATATAGTGTCTTTCTCTAATTAGGAGAAGAATTTATTTTTCTCTTATAACATAGATAATGTCTTTGAAAAATAGTGTCTTCCAAAAAACAGAGCAACATTATCCAGCTCCCTAAATCACGTGTAGAGTTCAGATTTGCTTGTGTCCAATGATTGAACCTACTTTGGTGTTTTTGCCCCATATTGTATTTTCCTGCTCGCTTTCTCTTGAAATCCCACATGCTATAATCATTATATTTTGTGTACATTTCAGGAGGAGTATCTTTTGATTCAGTGTAATGGAGTTGAGGATAAATTTTTAGCTGTGTTTTTAGGTTAAAACTTCACTCTAGTAATTCACATTAACTTCGACGTTAATTTCTATTTAAACAACATTAAAATTATAATTTTCATTAGATTTAAATCTCTAATTTTTTTGTTTGCAAATTAATAGGTAGAAAGGAAGACAGGAAAGGGAAGTGCATGTGAGTAGCAGTGTGTTAGTGGGAGACATCTTTTGTTGCCACCTGAGAACACATATTGCTAGTGAGTTAACAGAAATAACAGCAAAATCTGCGTGGGAGAGAGATAAATACATGAGTGTATACTTATATATATATATTTAGAGAGAGAGAGAGAGAGAGAGACAAGAATATTGTGGATGTTGTGATGAAGTGGCAGCAAAATACAAAGGCATGGGAACCAAATTTGTTGAATAAAGGGAAATTGATCATGATCTTTTTTAGTGGCTTTTGTTCAAACAAGTGTAATGTCACATAGACTTCTCACAAGAGGGGACTCATGGTCTCCCATATGCTTCATACACACATATGTGCAAAAAAGTTATATTTATATATGTTGGATGTAATTTATCTTCATAATATCCGTGTATATTTGTGTGGATATCTGAATTAAAACAAATCGTTGAAAGAATTAGAAATTTGCAATTATAAAGAAAGTTTTCCCACACTGAAACTGGACGATTTAGTACATGTACAGTATATTGAGAAACATATAAAGAATGATAAAATTTTCGTAACTCAATAATCGTAGGTTAACTTGATTTAGGATTTCTCTATCTATATATTAGATCGAAACTGAACCGTTTTTTTAGTGTTTCATTCTACGGAAGCATTATAAGATTTTAGAACAATATTATAGGTGAACGACAAAACATAGCTTAGTTGATAAGATATTTCCCCTTCAATCAATGGATCGGGAGTTTAAGTCGATCAATATGCGTGAGTGCGCGCGTACGTGAGTTGTAAGTCAAAAATAAAATAAAAACTAGAGGTGTATTTAATTGGTATCCAAGGATCAATAGTTGTAATGTGACAGGAGGATAGAGAAAAATAAAAATAAAAAGATATGAACCATGACCGTTGATGGTTATTTATAAATTTCTATTATAATGGGTTTATTAATACGTCATCAAGTGCTTAATTCGTGGTAATGGAATTGAAGGAGCACAACTGAACAAGTCCAAATACATAAAAACATTTCACCAAATTAAGACATATAAATCGTCTAAATATTGGTGGAGTGGTTAGCTAGTGAGTTATTATTTTTCTCTTAAAATGAAAAATATGAATTTTCCCATTCATACTTGGAAATATGATGGCTGGATTATTTGAGTTAACACTTACAAACACTTGTTGAAAAACATGGCCCTTGGAAGCCACTATGTTTCTTGAATTTATTCAAATTACTTAAAAAGAAAAATTCCAATTTCTATAATGTAGATGGCAAAAAGTGAAACTTTGTCAAAACTGAAATGTCAAATTGTAAAATAGTAAAGTTTGTATTGCAAAAAGTTTGAAACAGCTCAGGGAAGGAGAAAGTACATTATCAAGAATAATGATAGTCTTGCACATTAAAGCTGTTAGTCCATTATGTATTGTTATTCATACACATTCAATGTGACACATCAATCTAAATTCACCTATCTCAAAATTATTTGACTACTCTATTATATAGAAGACTTCACAAAGATACCACCAAGCCTTTAATTATAAATGCTTGTCAAACAAATATCTACAAGGGCACAAATCTCAATCATTAAAAAAATTAGATGAAAAAAGATGATGATTGTGCTGAATAGACTTGGAAGTTGAAAATCCCCACTAGTACAAGCCATGGCCTAGGATATAAAATAAGGTTCTACAATTATTAATTTAGACCACAAGTACACAAACACACCATAAATACATAGTACATGCAAAAGCCACTTTTCAACTGATCTGTCACTTTACCACCAATCAAATATATCCCAGTTTGTTCACTTCTCCCTCAACATTTTGTCCTAAAAAATTACTCATTTATCATTATTTGTTACAAACTAGAGAGAGGAAATGGGCTAAAAAAAGGGAAAAAGTTGACAAATGTGCGAACTCTACTTTACTGAAATGATAGTTCATTTCCTATCACATCTCTTTTCTAGCATATTAGATTAGTTGAGAACTCATCTTGTTGGCTAAAAACTAGACAAAATACAAGAAATCTTTTATCTTAACCAAAGGAGATAGAGATTGATGAAGGAGATTATAGAAATATGGGACCATATAAGGTTGCTTTCTTCTTATTTTTGTGAAGTGAAATGTTGTTGTGACTTACAACAACATATCATGGGTGTGAGTCTTCAAACAAGTTGTAACAATTTATTTGTCATATCAACTATTATTATACAACGTAGATTTTATTTTTATTTTTAAAGTGACTAATAACAAGATAATCCAAATAACATTCAGTAATGGGGAACAAGTAAGACCCATTTGCTTCAAGTCTTTTTCATCAACAATGGTATCTAAATGGACTTGTACTATTTGTTAAATTTGAGTCGGTGTAGATTTGTCACGTATAATGTGACTAAAATAACAATATTGTAGTGCTTTCGTCCTTAAGATGAGATATAAATAATTAGAATACTTTATACATTCAGGTCGGATGAACTCCATTTATGAGTATCGATTTTTTATTTTTTATTTAATTTGCGATCGAAGGTAACCATGGTGTCTAGTTAATTCAAATTACAGCTTCGAACTTGTAATAAATGTTTATTGAAAAGAAATAATAAATGTGTGTGCATATGAGAGCACTATGTGTGGTCAGTTTTGTGATTTCAATCCTTCACCAATGAGGCAAAGTTGGAAGTGGGAGTGCAGTGATGCAACTGGCAATATTGAAAGCTAAATAAATCAATTAAATTTCATGATTAACATCTGCAGAAATATAGTGATATTAGTTTTTCTTTGTATCATGTCTCATTTTATTTCTCCCAAATTCTGACCAATCTGTATATATATGATATATCGTTTTCACTTGCTAAATGAAGAGTATATTTGTTGCTTCGTGAAAACCATGATGTTCGAAACAAACACGTCAAAATTTTGTGATTTTTCATGTTTCAATGTCTGTGCCAGCCCACACTGTGACATATATTTACATACTATATAATATATTATTATTATTATTATATAAGTGCAAATATGGGGTTAAAAGCGTGTACTTATTAATGATAAGTGAAGGGCTCAGTTGTAATTTCCCTAACCATCATAATATTATAGCTGTCAATTTTCTGTATCATTTCTGCGCTCTGTCATTACCATTTACCACTGTCTTTCTTGTAAGAATTTTCTTTTCTATTGATTACCAAATTTCTTAACTTATACGTTAAATTTATAGTATCTGTATTCATAATTACCAACCGGCGATGAAATGCCAATTCTACCCCTTTCTTGCCGTTATCCCCTCCTGCGACTAATCTGTCGCAGAAAATTAGGCTATCTTTTATTCCGGTGTACGAGATAATTTTTATACATTATGAAATGTCCACTCACAATATAATTAAATGAAAGTTATTCTTATATATATAAGTATATTCAAATTAGAACCATATCTTAATGCATAATTTATATACCAACTATCAATCATAAGATATGGAAATTCGATGGCTATGAGTACCGCTGCGTGACATCTTATTTTGACAGATTATAATTGATAAGGACGATTATGTCATTTAATCCACGTTGTGTTATGGTAAGGAGCAAGATTTCCGTGTGCAATATGGTCAGTATAATTGTCAGTATATCCAACAAATTATGCGTTGTAATCATCGTCACACTATTGCATATAAATTATTATTACGGTTAAAAATGTTTACTATATATCAAACAATCGCTCAATACAAACGAAATTAACTTTTGTTACAAACATTTTTTACTGTTATAATGATTTATAACAAAGCGTAAATTTGTTTATGATGAGTGATTGTTTGGTGTTAACATTTTTTTACTGTTATAACAACTTATATACAACATTATACTAATGAAAATGCATGATTTGTTGGATATGTTGACATCTAATCTCGCGCATAAATCTCGTCATTTACCATAACAAAACGTAACTTCGCTTAAGATGAGTGATTGTTTCATATATAATGAACATTTTTTACCGTTGTAATGATTCATATGCAACACTATGCTAATGCCCATACGTTGGACACCTGAATCTTGCCCATTAACATAATATAGTGTGCTCCCTAAATCTCTGTAATTATTATTAACAGATATACTCATGTAATGATATTAAAACAAAACTATATATATGCGATTTTATTAAATCTCGGCCATTAATATTTTTATCCAATAAACCAGATTTGGTCTTAATTACGCATTAAAGATATAGTTTCACCCTTATACACCCCTATATATATA
>JAYDZE010527217.1:0-15303 GCA_034509125.1 Monilaria moniliformis
TCATATATATATCTACTTTTCATACCACACACACACCCACAGATATATATATATATATATATATATATATATATATATATATATATATTGAAACATTAGTTTCAATATTTTTTCGGTATGAAACCGTGTTTTCGGTACGCAAAGGTATTTCAGTAATACCGTAAAAATATGGTAATATCAAATTTCGATACAATATACCAAAAATACGATATTGTATTATACAATACGATATTACCATACCTTCCTACCCCAAAATAACACCGCCCTCCGAAGTCTCCTTTGTCTGGACAATGTGTGAGATATGATTTAGAGTGTTACTTTGTAAATAATTTAACTTTGTATATCATATGATTTATGAAATTGTTTACGAGAAATCCACATGCACTATTCTAATGCTAAAAGTGCATGTATAAAGTCCACCAATAAAATAAAAGTACCTACAATCATTTTAGGACATTATACCTAACATAAATATAGTAATCATATAATGCCAAATATGAAGAAAACACATTGAGGGCAAACAATGGTCCCATAATGAATGTAATACTTAGTTATTAGGAGTTGCATTTAGTTCATGACATACGTAAACAAAATTGCAATAATATTAGTAAGAAAAAACGTATGACCTCTAGCATGCTTGTCGTACAAATATCGATGGTTGGGTTGTGTCCCATTAAGTTTATAATTACAAGAATTATATCATGTGGAAATGGTTGCTTTAAAATGAAATAATTTGGAAATTTGAAGTAGAGGATAATTAATTAAGGAGGGCCATGGGCAATGTATAAAGCAAGTGTGGAATGAACAAGTTACATCAACAAACAACAAATCTCCCCAATTTGATTACATCACTTGGAAAAAGCAAAAGATTAGATGTGGACATGCCATGTCCTCTACACACTCCAAATCATGAGTCAAGAAGGAGACCACGAATCCACATCAAAAGCGATTTTGTTTTTCTTTAGTTTTCATTCTTTCTTATCATGTCGTCCCCATCATTCATCACCACCTTCATCATCGAGTGTTGTGTATTTTTCCTATTGTAGAGGAATTCATGGTGCCTTTCTTTATTTTATATATACTACTATAATTATAGCTCCATCCAATCATTTTAGGTCCATGAATTTCGATATGTTTATTGAGTAAAGTCACGAGTATGAATTCGACCTATATCGAGGACGGATGTTATTGGATTTGATATGGTTAATATTATTTTCGATATAAATCTGTTGGTACCTTTTTGTTGTTGGATGTTTGTACCTCAGTTGTGTCAACTTTCCAACTCAATTACTCCACCACCCGACATCCAGCAATAAAATTGAAAACATAGGCAGATAGTTTAGACCCTGCAAAAGACTTCAATCAATTTCGAGTTTCAAAAGTTATGCAATTGTTCCAAATCTAGATTTGATACAAACTTAAAAAAATCTTGGATATAAATCAATATTAATTATCCTAATTGAACATGTAACCAACCAAATATTGTTAGAATTCCAACCCGGATATGATGACATTTCCACCCCTTTTCTATTTGAATGAAAATTTTGATCATTTCATCCATATATAGGATCATTCGAGTAAGATTGGTGAACATTGATTTATTTTAGAACCAAAAGATTATATTAAATGAGGTTGCTAAAAGAAAAGTTAAGTTAATTACATACAATTAGGTGGTAATAGCAACTACTCAATGAGGAAGATATAACCAAATCTAGCATAGGAAACATTAAATTGGTAGCCCTCTAAATCTAGTCAGATTATGTTCTTTGATCTGATGCCCCCACTATATTAATTTAAGCAACCACAATTTTTAATCCAAGTTGGTGGGAGAACTTTCACAAGCTGTTTATCACTAGGGTGTTAATTTAATTAGTTAGTGGGCACTTTAAACAGAGACTAGACATGATTGGCATTATTCTGGAAACAAAACGTGATTAAGCAGTAATTAAGTAAATAATTAATGATGGTGGGAATAATTCTTTTTTCAGAAAAAAAAAAAGATGGGGACACAAACAAAATGTTCAGTTTTCTTTACTACTTTATAAACACGCAGTGCCTCTCTGCCTATATAGCTGTAAGTTTTTGTGCTGTTACTGTTATTCCAGTTCAACTTCATCAGTCGCAACAGCTTTTCTCATCGACCTTATTTGCTTCCTTTAACTTATTTTGTCTCAACTTCTCTCTCTCTCTCTCTCTTCACTTAGTATTGAGAAACATAAGCATGTTGAGAAAGTTGTTAAACTAACAAGAAACTCAAAAGAGGGAACGTGAATTTTATTTATTTGTTATTATTATGTAGTATACAGAGCCAACAATATTTATCTTAATTAATTATATTTAATTCTCTCCTACTGCAGCCTTCAAGTAAGCTTGTCCATTTCCTACTGAATGATACTCTCTGTAATTTCTTCACTTTATATTTCAAGTTTTAGTGCTTTTTTATATAAGCGTTACGTGAGCACAAGCTGATGGTCTTAATTTATTAAATATCTGTAATTACAGTTAACTTAATTAATAATTAAAGAGCCAAATCTTGATTAATATTTGGAGCAGACAGCTGCTGACAAGTAGAGTTGGCTGGAATTGACTACAATTAAACATATTTATGGCAGGCAAATTCTGATGCACAGATATGTATTGCACAAACTGTTTGGAATCATTTTAATACAAATAAATTAACTAATTAAGTCGTGTTTAATTTGTTTGTACAAATATTTTATAGATATATATATTCGTTGAGAAAGGAGAAAAGGTGGTGGTTTCACACATGCGCTACCATCCAACACTAGTAACAACATAAACTGCAGAGATTATAAACCTAATATATTATTTAAATAAGAGTAAGACAAGTGGGATAAGTTTAATACTTCACTAATAGAATACATTTTTTACAAGAGAATTGATGAGGTTGCAGCTAGCTGGATTTGCTGTTGATCTCATCCTGTTATAGGTCCAAGTACGAGTTATGCAAAGATCCTTTTTTGACTAATTAAATTAATTAAGTCTTAATTTGACAAAGTGTTACAGACCGCCGGGGGATATAGTCTTTTAGATGAGTGCTCTTGTTTGGTCTGTAACACAGAGAGTACGACTTAATTACTTCGTCGGTTAAGTATTTCTAGTTCTTCTTTTAACGTCTTGAACAATAGTTAAAATGTTAAAAAAAATTAATAAGAAATATATTTTCGAATAATTAGATAGGAAAAGTAAATGATAAGATCGAAAGCATGACTTTCTACATTTTTAAAGTTGAAACGATGGATAGTAGAGATAAATACATACTAACAGAGTCTAACACAGATTTGGATAATTTTTCCCTTTATTGGGTCCGATCCAGTGTTCCAATATATTTTGTGCCTCACTTGAAATTTATTATTTTAATAATATTAATTTAAAATTATAAGTTATTATATTATATTTTGTAACCAAGAGTTGAAGTTAAAAAAAAACTATATATCCTAGTTATGAATCAAGATAGAATTATAATTAAATGCTAAAAATGATTATATGTCTTAAATGGGTATAATAAATAAGTATAAAATTAAACTAAAACTCAAGCAATTTAAATTGAAAAAACATATAATTTTTTTTAAATTTTTAAAAAATTGAATGTGGAATCCCATATGCTCTTCTGTATTGGTATTTATATGAATGAAAAATAAAAAATTGAGTCCATCCATATGGAAAATTTCCAGCCTTCACAATATAATATTAAAATGGCACTCACAATATATGAAATCATTTATAACATAATTAAGTCATCTCAACAACTATGTTTGAATATGATATGTACCTTAAACTGCACTATGTATAATACATGAGGCCCCATATTTTGAGCATGCATATTAAATAAATATAACACATTATATATAACAAGAAATTACATGAGAATGAAATTAGAGACCTATATAATTATATTGCTTTTCTTGACATCATTTATTTTAAATGATTGTGTTGGTTGATGTGGAAACTATGACAAGTACTACTTAATTCATAATATAAAACAATGATTATATATTTAAAAAAAACTTATGGCATAAAATAAAATACATAATGATATAATGCAAGAAAAAAGTGGGAAATAATTAAACAAGTGGAGGTTACATGTACATGTGGTAGAGATGTAGACACAAAATGGAGTGACTCATCAAAGGGGAGCTCCGCTCCAAACTGTCGGGACTAACTATCTCTTCTTCATTTTCATCTCCTATTTTAAATAAATAAAAATATAAAATAGGCATACATTTGTATCTAGCCTTAGTAGGTGTTTGCTCAAGGAAAAAGGCATATTCCAATATTTTCATGATATATAATACATTTATTCTAATTAAATTTTATTTAAAGATTAATACTTTTATTTGGATATTGATAAATCTTAATTAAAATGTTTGCATACAAGTTTTTGCCTCTAGTAAATGAGAGTATCATAACATGTGATGACAAAAAGGAGACAATTATAACCACGAACAAGAATTGGAAAATATTGTGTGATTTTATTAGTAATGTATTTTCATTTGAGTTTCCTTATCTACAGACTACAGTTGATGCATCTCTTTGATGAATAAATGCAATTTCTGTATTCGAAACTCTGAGGCAACAAAATTTTTCGAAACTCCGAGGCAACAAAATTTTCAAATTTTTTGGTGTAGTTAAATTAATAGCGAATGCAGTAATTTTATATGTTTAGTATGATGTTCTTACATTCGCACAATAAAAATTATTTTTTAGTTTAACCAATTTGTATAATATATATATATATATATATGTGTGTGTGTGTGTGTGTGTGTGTGTGTGTGTGGAGATTCAACTGAGAACCCTTCTTATCACGTGAGCACCATTTTTAGTTATTGGATGGCGAAAATCTATAGTGGATGCATTTCCTTGATGTTTGAATGTAGGTCTTGGTTTTGAATCTTAGAAACAATAAAATTCTCATATTTTTTAGTGCAGTTAATTAATAACGAATATAATAACTTTATACGTTGAGTACAATATTTTTGGATAATAAGAGGTGTTTATCGATAGAAAAATAAATCTTCTGGCCTCTAGCTATATAGGTCACGCCTTGCAGGACAGGACAGATCATTCGAGATCTTGCATAACTCCAATTACTTGAGTTGTTTAATTGCTGATGTGAAATTAGCTAGATGTAGAAATCAATTATAGTAGCTAGCGCAGATGGGAGTGGGTCAGAGTGTATTTGGCGTATCAAGACAGAAATGAGATTAGGGTTTGGGGGCACCTCAAGCCACCCCATGCTCTTTGGCTGGTTGGCCGGGGTTCATTACTCGCCCACAATTCCACTTTCATTTCAATTCACACCTCCTTTTCTTTTCTTTTCTTTTTCCTTTTATAAATTTATTTATTTATTTATCTTACAAGGATAATCTATCTCCACTTCTTTCTTTCCATTTTGTAATTTCCAGTATCCACACAATTAATAAACTCGTGGTGGTGGTACGTCATGATAATAGTACATTTATTGAAATAGTAGTACTATTTGAAATACTTTTTCTGGTATATGTAGCTACAAATAAAATAAAATAAAATAAAATAAAATACTAGGACTAAATTATCAAGTCTACAAAATAGCCTTTAATTATAAATATGAATGAATTACCGTAATATCATTACAAAATTAAATAAATACCAAATTTTGGATAAATTCAAAATATGATTAATATCGATATATTGTATATTCGATGGCACTTGAATCTAACGAGTACAATATACACAATTGCGTTGCGAAATACTTTTTTGAACACTTCTTCCTATAAATTAGTACCTTCATAATATTCCTTATTTTAATAAAATAAACTATTTATTGTCCACCATCTTATCCAGCTATTTATCCTTGATGGGACACATTCTCCTATAATCAAATGTCTATGTAACATTTTATTAAAATCTATATTATTCCGAATATTATACATTTTTTATAGACTAAAGGAGTATAAATTAGATGTTACGTAATTTAAGCACGTATTTATAATACTTTAGCCCATTTACTTTGTTTTTTATAAACTCTTTTTGGTTCTAATATTTTTTGTGTCTTCATATTTTTTTTTCATTGTGTTGGGTTTTAATCATTAAAAATAAAAAATACCATGTCCTCGTAGAACGGAATTATGAATGGCAAGATGAATCATTTCTAACGTAGTGTATTAATGATCATTCAAATAATTAAAGTTATTCATAATAGCATATAATTATTTATATATATTTTTGTACCACCACGACAAAGTAATTTAGTTCATGCAAGATACTCAAATTTTTATATTTTTCTCATGCATAAATTTTTAAATGAGGCGCATAAAATTACCACTTCTCATGTATTCATTCAGTTTCTCTATCCTACGTGTTTATCATTTTATCACCATATTCCATTACTGATTTAACTATTTTATAACTTTTATTAAAAAATTGTTATTATATTGTGAATTACAATTTATATTTATCATAAAAATTAAAATTTAAAAAAATTATACACCCTAACTTTGGATTTATTAACCCTAATAATCAATTATTAATTCAAAAATAGAAAATACACATAAAAATTAAAATACATATTAAAAATAATTACAAAATCCTAATCTTAAACTAATAGTAAATATAATAGATTAAAATTGAAGAAAAAACAGATTTAAAAGATATAAAAAGTTTAAAGTGGAACAGATTATCCCCATGTGGCCAAAATATGGGCTGTAGATTGATTTGCATAATTTTTAATATTTCAAATATTCATGATCAAAGAGACTAAATGCTATATGTAAAATAAATTTATTCTCTAATTGTCGATATAAATTTTGAGTGATGCCACATCCTCAACGCGTATAGTAAACCTTTTAATTTTCAACAACACATCAAGATGCACCTTATCGTTTCGGCAGAAATATATATAAAAATGGGACGAACTCAACTTCTTGAATATGATAATTCTTTCCCATCTAAACAACTTATTAGTGAAACTTAGTACTAGATATTCTAAATTTTTAATATATGATGTTAGAATAAACCATGATAAACTCAATTAGAAATTTAGTTTATAGCTGTTGGTCTCAATTAGAGTTGGTAATCGAAGAGGGGAAATATTGGAAGGGATTATTTCATTGATACATTAGTTAGGGTTATTACATTTTTTTCTTATAGGAAACAAATAAAAGATTTTGATTTTACATTCCATTCTAATTTTCTCTTTGTTTGACATTTCCTCTCAAGTTGAATAGTGATATTTCCAATACTCAACTTGCCAAGCACTTCATATAAGCTCCTTGAATTTACCGTTTTATTAGTATGTCTGCAAACTGGTCTTCTGATTGATCAAATGGAAATTTAATGGTACTATCCTCGATTTTCCCTTTGATAAAGTGAAGATCTATTTCCACATGTTTGGTCCTGTCATGCTGAACTAGATTTTTGGCAATGTTTATTGTTGCCTTGTTGTTGCAAAATAACCTACTTCTCTGTGACGGTGGAAAGCCAATTTCTGTTAGTAGTCTGCGTACCCACATGATTTCTGTCAGACCACTCTTTATCTCATGAAACTTAGCTTTTGCACTTGACAATGCAACAACCTTCTGCTTCTTACTTTTCTAGGTAACCAAGTTCCCTCCTACAAATGTAAAGTATCTTGCAGTAGACTTTCTATCTGCTGGACTTTCGGCGCAATCTGCATCAATATAACCATGGACCTCCAAATCCTCCCCTTTTTGTAATAGCACACCATATCTAACTGTTCCCTTCAGATACCTAACAATTCTCAAGGTTGCATTCATGTGATCTTCTTGTTGGTTGTGCATGCACTGACTGATGATCCCATCTGCATAGGCAATATTTGGTCGAGTGTGAGATAAATAGATCAGTTTTCCCGCAAGACGTTGGTATCCCTCTCTATCTGCTAGATGTGCTCCTGCTACAATTCTTAAGCCATGATTCTACACAATTGGTGTATCCGCTGGTCTACAATCCAGGAGTCAAGTTTCAGTGAGGAGATCAAGTACATATTTTTTCTTGCGAAGAAAAATCCTTTTCATTGATCTCAACAATTCAATTCCAAGGAAATACTTTAGTGCACCCAGATCCTTCATCTCGAACTCCTGAAACAAACTTCTTCTCAAATTTTCAATTTCTTTCTTGTCATCCCCTGTGATGATCATGTCGTCTACATATATAATGAGGCAAGTAATCAAATCGCCTCTATTCTTAATAAACAAAGTATGATCGGTGTTACTTTACTCGAACCCATATCTGAGCATAGCAGACCTAAACCTCCCAAACCAAACCCTGGAGGATTGTTTAAGACCATATAATGTCTTCCTTAAGCGACATACTAGACCACTTCCAAATTCTTCTGAATATCTTGGAGAAACTATCATATACACTTCTTCTTCTTCCTTAAGTTCACTGTGTAGGAAAGCATTTGTTACATCAAACTGATGCAACGGCTAATCTTTATTAGCTGCGATAGATAGAAGAACTCTTACATTGTTCATTTTAGCGACTGGAGAAAACGTTTCTGCATAATCAATCCCATACGTCTGTGTGTAGCCTTTAGCTACTAATCTTGCCTTGTGTCTCTCGACGGAGCCATCTGCTCGTTCCCTTCTGGAAGTAAGCACTTTTCCCAAGTTTTGTTTCACACTAGTGCATCCATTTCCTTCTTCATTGCATCTCGCCAATGTTTAAGTTTCATTGCCTCTTCCACTATGTGATGAATATTCTCTTCCTCGTACAGAGCTTTCTCAAATGCGCAACCCTTCTCTGTAAGTCCTCTGATCACCACATTAGCTATAGAATATTTCGCACCTCTTCCTTTCCAATCAGGGGAGTATCTCCTCGGGGGTATGCCCCTGGTACTTCATCTTGACAAAGTATATTATCCAGTATCTTCATCAACTCCTGGTGGATTGTATATTATAGGTTAGGATATTGTGTAGTACTTGGTGAGGTACCATCATCCCTGGAGGGGACTGAATCTCTCATGTCACTGTCATTATTAGCTTCAGTAGTGTTATCATTATTAGAGCTCCTTACCTCAGGATTTCTAGAATGAGACGATGTTGGGGCTGGAGTAATGTCACCAAGGCTTCCAGGCTGTAGGGTTGTGTCAGAAATTGGTCCAGCGGTACTGCTAACATTCTCTGTTGGACCCACTGTCGGACTTGGTATAATGGTTGGTAACCAAGTTTGTGGGTCACTCACTACTTCAAGTTCCCCCTGATCGCTAACATGGTGATAAAAATATTCCATTTCCATAAAATCACAGTTCATAGTAGTGAACATGTGACGAGTTTTAGGATCAAAACACCTATATCCTTTTTGGTTTTTTCCATAACTTACAAACACACATTTGACAGCACACGGGGAAAACTTGGTCTATTCATGTTTAGGAATATGAACGAACACAGAGCAACTAAAAATCCTAGGCTAAAGTGTAAGAGGTTTGGGAAGTTTTGCTTGGGAGGATAAGAGATCAAGAGGTGTTCGAAGGTTCAAAATTTTTGTGGGGAGCCTATTTAGCAGATAAATGGAAGTAGCCACGGTTTCAGGCTAAAAATATTTAGGGACGTGGGATTCAATAAGAAAAGCTCTAGTCATTTCTAGGATGATTCGGTGTTTACGCTCAGCGACACCATTTCCCCCCATTATCAAAACGAAGGATTTGAATAGTCTTATTATACTGGGTACGGACAAGGTTGTTGAACAAGGTAAATTTTTCTAACACTTAAGACTTATGTTTTAAAAAATAAACCCACATCATCCTAGAGCAATCATCAATAAAACGCAGAAAGTATTTAAAACCATGACCACCCACAATAGGTGTAGGACCCCAAACATCAGAATGTATTAATGAGAAAATTGAATCCATAAGGGTATTATTAAATTTTAAAAGTATGTCGATGGCTCTTTGCCAAAAAACAAGTATCACAGGCAATAGAAGTAGAACGAACTAAGCTAGGAAACAGAATATTTAAGTACCCTATAGATGGACCGAATGTACCATAACTAACTCAGACGATCTGTAGGTCTGTGAGTCAGCATCGCAGTACCTTGTTAGGCTATTTCGTCCACATAGTATAGACCGTTGCGCTCAGTGCCACGCCCAATGATCGTCCCAGTCCGGATATCCTATAACATGCAAAATCGGGGTTGCATAAGTAAGGTGCAATTCAAATCTTTAGTAATGTGACTGATTGACAATAGTTTATGTGATAGAGTGGGAACATATAAGTAGTTTGTTATTCTCAAGGTAGGTGATATATGAATGGTGTCGGCTCCTTCAACTACAGCCAAGTCTCCTAGTGGTCTGGACATGAGACTTTCGGGATGTAGTGATGTGGGTAAAATCTGAAGCATCAAAGGACATTGTGTCTGTGGCTTCACAGTCAAAGATCCATTGTGGATCTTTATTTCTATCTCCCGAAATTGTACACACAATAGAAATATTTTCCAATGCAGTAAAACAGTTAGAGCATGGTATACTTGGGTCAATTTTAGCTTGACTGTCCTTGAATTTCACATTAACTGAATCCTGGGGTCTAAATTTTGATTTCCGCACAACATGGGGTTCACACTACAATTCGGGTAAAGTGAATGGCTCTTTCTGCAGAGTATAATTGTGGTGGGGTACCTCCTGCAGTATTGTGAAATAAGAAGGACTAGATTGCAAATTAGGGTTGGTATTTATACCTTCCTCAACCCTTCCACGTCGAGCAACCCTAGCCGCCCCTGCATGTTTCTCCCCTTCCGATGCACCGGTTCCTTCTCGCTGTCCATTCCTGATATGGAAGCCGGTGGTGCTGCCCGGTGCCTTGATTCCTACGGTCTTGGTATTTTCGGTGGTGTCGTCTCCTCCAATCACAACGTCGGCTTTTGTTCCACAGTTGCCGGTCTTCGCCCGTTTTACCTCCTCCCACCATTCGGGAAATCCGTTCAAGAGGAAACACGTTTCCTTTGTATGTCGCTTTTTACTGCAATGGGAGCATACTAATTTTGCCTTGTCTTTATTCCTTCGGTTGTTCCACTGTCCGCTTGGTTGATGTGAGGGTTGTCCTTGGCTGAAGTGGCCTCTATCCTTGGCCGTCAACCCGGTTCCGATGTCGTTGCCCGATGATGTTTCCTTCCCCTCCAGTGATACGGATCGAAGGATTTCAGCATTTGTGGTTTCTCTTCTCACCATCGCATACGCGCTGATCTCAGAGGGCAAAGGATCCCGTTTGAGAATATCCTTTTTGACTGGTTCATATTGCTCGTTTAGGGCTACGAGAAATTGGTACAATCGATGGGTTTGAACCAATCGATTGTGGATCTCCATATCTTCTGGATATTTCATGGGATTCGATTCCCTTCGATCTATTGCCATCCACAACTTTTGGAACTTGTTCCACAGTTCTTCAAGTGAATTTTCCCCTTGTCTAATTGTATTCGCTTTTCTATGCGGGTCGAACACTTGAAGCGAGTCTGATCCACTTCCGAACATTAATGCGAGCCCTTACCATAACTCGTAGGCTGTTGAATATTCTGACACTCCGTTCACAAGGATTGAGTCTAAATTTTTATGATCCAGGAGAACAACCTGTAGTCGGTTTGTTGCCAACATGCAAATTCTTAATTTGTGTCGGGGGGAGGTTTTAGCACTCCAAAGATGTGAGACATCAATCATCATCCCTCGATCTCTCTTTTCATGAGTTCAGTCCACAACGAGTAATTCTCACCGTTGAGTTTGAAACCAACATCAATTGGTTCAAGGCTAATGGTCGGCTGAGGTTGTAGTTTCAGGGTACTACCCAAGCTTTGGCGTAGTAAAATCATGAATTGCACGATTAATTCATCTGGAATGCTATCAGATTCTGACATGGTTTTTTTTTTTTTTCTGGGTTGCAGGTTGTTGTGTTTTAATTCTAGTTTGAAGGTATTGGGCGATGAGTTTTTTCTGAGCCCCCATATGATTATCTTCCTGCTTTGATTGTATATTAGAGTTGGTAATCCATGAGGGGAAACATTGGAAGGGATTATTTCATTGATACATCAATTAAGGCTATTACATCTTTTCTTACAGGAATACAGAATCTATGTATGGGAAAAAAATAAAAAGCAAACAAATAAAAGATTTTGATTTTACGTTTCATTCTAAATTTATTTCCTTGTTTGACAGTCTCAAGCAAAAACTATTCTAGATTATTTCAATAAATAAAGTCGACTAATGCACTAACTTTCACTTATTTTTAAATTTTACCAGAATTTTGAAATATTGCAATAACACACTACCTTTTAATTTATGAAAAGAATTAATACTTTTTTTTGTCATGGGAAGTTGAGGCATTAAACGTAATATAAATTCAAACGAGATTGTCGAGGTCATGTAGCTGCACTTTGGAAATACCGGATCTGGCAAGTCAGTGCCATGTCAACTCTCTAGTAACCGAAAAAATATTGAAGTACTAATTTTACCATAAATTGATGACATTTATGACAATGTTCTAAAAATATATTAAAATTGTAAAATAAGTGAAAATTAAACAATTAATAGTGGATATAACTGTATAATGTGTCATCAGCCGTCAAATTACACATATTAAGAAAACAGAAAATTTTATACTTATAATCTTATTAATTATCATAATAAATACATATATACAACTAAGTATCGGATTTTAAAAATTATTAAATAAAGTAAAAGAAAATAATATTATAATTATACTTTCAATATTATAAAAAGAACACTTATTAAATGACAAAAAAAAAAAAAAAGATAGTTAGATATGACATTTAAAAACGGAGTAGCATTTAAAATTTTTGGTCCCTCAACTAAACCTCGAGTTGCATCTCATTAATAAATAACTTAATTTTTTGGGGCTCAAATTAAATAAAAGCACACACGTGTTTACGACGCACACGTTCAAAATGGTACGACAATTTCTGGTGCAGCTTATGCAAACGTGACAGCTGATATATCATATGCCCCTCTTCGTCGCAATTACCCGCAACTCCCGGGCCATTTTCGTCATTTCGCTTCACCCCAACCTCCCCTATATAACCACCCCCATTTCTCCTCCTTCTCCCCTCTCTCTCTCTCACAATACAACTTCCCATTTTTTTCACACACTAACAGTAACACAAAACACCTCAAATTCCGCTCAATTATTCAATTCGTGCTTCAGAATGGGGTTTCCAGTTGGATACACTGACTTATATCTCCCCAAATTGCTGGTATATCTACTAACGGTATTAGGATTTATGCGTAAATTCGTGTACGCTCTGCTCTCTGTATTAGGGCTGGGGGATTTTCTCGAGCCGGAAACGGCGTCATACGCGTCGCGCGAGGATTCAGGTGCGGAGCCGCGGTCGGTGTCGGCGGCGCTGATCCGTGAGCTGCTGCCGGTGGTGAAGTTTGCAGATTTGGAGGAGGATCTGGACCCGCCGGAGAGCTGCGCGGTGTGCCTGTATGAATTCGGCGGCGAGGACGAGATCCGGCGGCTGACGAACTGCCGCCACATATTCCACCGGAGCTGCGTGGACCGGTGGATGGATCACGATCAAAAGACGTGCCCGCTTTGCCGCACGCAGTTCATACCGGTGGATATGCAGGAGGCATTCAACGAGCGACTATGGCTCGCCTCCGGCATCTCCGATCTCTATGGCGACTACTCGCCGATTACGGCTGGTTTGTAGACTTTTTTTTTTGGGTAGATTCAGGGTTTTTGTATTTTTTTTTCTAGTTTTTTAATTGGTGGAAGAAGGAGATGTTGGGGTTTTGTAATTTGGGATGTGAAATGTAAATATTACATGGAAAAATATGGGAATTCGAAATGAAAGAAGAACAAGATATTTTTTTTTTTTAAAAGCAGTTTCTGTGTTGGGTGATGATTTAAATAATTATATAGTTATTGTGTAGATTACATTTTTCATCAAGGATTGAGAATACTGTATTAAACAAATAAAGATAGTAAATGTATATAGTTAAAATAACATATAAAGTAATTGCAAATACACTAAAACAATGAATTTTTTGAATGTCCATATTTGAACCCTTCCCTATTTATTAGTATATACAAAAAGTTCATATTTTGATGTAGAGAAGTGTGATTATTTTGTTGAATGTGATTTAGTATTTGTTTTCGAATAGTGGTAAGAAAGAAGGTTGGTGGACTGGCGGTTAGACCGGAATTTGTCCTTCCTCTTTAGTCCCTTTCTATTTTATTTTGTGCTTATCCTAATCAAGTTGTAATTCAGATAACTATCTTTCTCATCTATAATTATATACAACAATGATAATTCGATGTTATAATATAAAGAAGTTTTTTTATATTCTTTTATAAATGACAATAGTCATGGAATGGTATTTCTCAATCCAAAAAATTAATATTTCTATCTCACTAATATTTTCAAATTTTTAAATCTGTTACTTAGTTTTTCAAATGTGATTTATATGTTAATATATAAGAGCGCAAATCTATTACATCTAAATGTGGTTGACAAATTATTACACCTAGAATAAGTTCAATGCATGCTAAAACTAGCCATTGTGAATCTCCACTATAATTTTAAAAAAAAAATAAGAAGAAAGGTTAGTTACCTAACTTGTGAAATGGTGTTTTTGAAAAAAAAATGAAAAATTGAAGGATGGTTAGGCGAGGCATGAGAGTTTGGGCCAACATATAAAGCGGGGAGAGGAGGGCAAGTGTTTGGATGTCAGGAGGCCTATTTGGTGCTCTCTCTCTCATGTCTTTCTCATCTCTCTCTCTCTCTCTCTCAATCAATCAATCATTTATTGTTAGGATTGCAGCAATGGATTTACTTATTTCACACACCACTCCTCTTCAAACAATAGCTATCTTGCTATATAGCCTACAAAGCCTACAAGTAGAGGTAGAGTCAGGTCACAAGATGAGGAAAGACACCTCTCCAATTTCAATGCCGCAATCCAGTTTTTGCCATTAATCATTGCTTAATGAAGAATGTTGTATATGATAAATTTTTAATTTTTAAGGATATCTTAATAATGTAATATATACAGTTTCAAATATGTGAATGTAAAATAAGAATAGTTACATCTATTTTTTGCAATTTTTTTGAATAATTGATCTTTGTATATATATATATATATGAATTGGTACTCATGAGGACTATATTTTATGATAGCATAGATCATACAAAGATCAATTATTCAAAAAAATTGCAAAAAATAGATGCAACTATTCTAAAATATATATATATATATATATATAGTTGTAATCAAATCCGAACCAATTCTTATTGCAGAACTGAGAACCAATCTTGATCGTCCATTTCAAAAATCAAACG
>JAYDZE010527328.1:0-15301 GCA_034509125.1 Monilaria moniliformis
TAACCCTTTTTACAGGTCAATAATGAGTAATTGGTTCTGGTTGAGGTCGCTGCATCCTTGGAGAGTCACTAGAAGAGTATATAAGCGTAAAGTATTCGGTTGTGGCATGATAAGTATGTATTGGGTCCATTACGATATGTAATAGTTGTATAATAATATTGTTTAATATATATTATGTACATGTATTTTAGTAAAGTAATAAAGAAATTTTTTAGTCCGTATGTGTGATACCGTTTGTGACATCACTTATTCGGTGGGTTTACTTATCGAGTAAGGGGTGTTACAATATGTATATATGTATATATTATAATATTAAATATAAATTTGGTTTTTGATTTTTAATATATCTAAATTGAACTGAAAAAATCAAAATTTGCTAAAAATCTAAACCGAATCGAACCAAATTTTCAATTCCGATTTGATTCGATTCAGATATTCAGATTTCAGTTATTTTGATCACCCCTAAATGGATCACTTACATTCATCATTACATTCCATTTATAGAGGGTTGGATTACATGCACACATAAATAGGGGTGTATATATATAATTAAATTTGAGAAAAAAGGATTTGGGAATGGTACAAAAATATTCAAGGAATGCTAATTCAAGGTATTCAATGCAACTATTTCTTTTGAGTTTTGATCATACTAATATATAACCATAACCACACAATAGTATCCAAATAAATCGACTATTAATTGAGTTCTCATTTTTATCTCATTCAATAATCGGGAGGTATAAAAAGGATTTTTATCTCATCTTATCAACTTGATCTCCACTCAAAAAAATTACAACCCGAACCAAGACGATACTCATTTAATTCATAAAGTGTCAACATCTTGTGCTAGTTACGATCTGTTGACCACAACCATATACCCGTTTTGCAATGGCTAGATCGAGCCGAACACATTCATTTCATTAAGGCATTAATACCAGCCTGCCTGCGAGGCTCTATGTTAGCTAGCTTCATATATGCAATTATCTCATATATTTATTACCATCCTCCATATTTAGTAATTAAGGTGTGACTTCCTCTTCCTTTATTTTTTTTGTTCTTCCTTTTTAGGTGGGGAAAAAACAAGTGTATGTTATAATGACATATGCGTAGATAATAAGTTATATTTGAGTATTTGTTATGTAACGATTTTTTATTTTTTAAAAAGTGACCTATTGAATGAGACATTCAAATAAGATAAGATAATTTATTAAAATGAGATAGAGTAACATTCCAAGAGCTAAAATCCAACCGGGAGATGGAAAAGAAACATTTATTTTGGCGTCTTGGTACATGGACTAGACTAGAGGTTGGTGCCTAAACTTCTCTTTTTTTGCCGGAAATAGTGATCGATAACTTGAGTGATACTAGGACGTGGACGAGATCAGAGAATCCAAGAAAAACGTGACGAGCTGGATTTGCTTCTACTGGAATGTTGGCTTCACTTTGCTCATTGTCGCATAGGGCCTGTTGGTTGATTAGATTTGGTTGGTGGGTTGTGTTTCTACTGTGATCTTAGTTTGTTGTTTGGTGCCCCTTGTTTGTTCTCTGTTGGCTGTTCTTTTTAGCTTTTTGGTTTCGTCTGCATGGTCTGGAGTAGTGTCGGTAGCTTGTTTATTGTCCATCGTTGCTTGCTTGTTGAACTTTTAGCTCGCTATCTGATATGGTTTGAGCATTGTGCTTATTAAAAAAATGGGATGAAGAAAGTAAAAAACTAATAATATATATCAATTAAAAGATAATATACTATAATAAAACTTCTGCTGTCCATGATAAAATATCTCATTTTGCCAAAAAGGAGTGTCCACCATTAAATGTCTCATTTTATTTTTATTATTTTTTTATAAGTGGCCCCATATTCCATTAACTAATTTCATTCACATTTCATTATAAAACTAATATATAAAAGTGAAATTCATATTCCAATAACTTTTTTTCACCCACATTCCTCCACATTTCTTAAAACTTATACAAAAATTAAATTGGATATTTTATCATAAACAGATAAAGTATTACACAAATATTATATATAACATTTTTTTTCTTTTTTCTTTTATGCTTGAAAGATGATCCATCTAGAAGTTAGAAACCAAGAAGGAAGGAGTGCTACAACTTAGAGAATCCAACAACATTGCCAAAAATGTCAGATACACATGGATGAAAATAACAGCTGCGCAAACATTAGGAAGAAAAAACATCAGTACTATACAAGGAGGAATACATACATAAATTATATTTGCCTTTGAATAGCAGAATACATAGATAAATATAACATATGTCAATTAACTATTACTTTGATAGAATGATTAATTCTAGATTTATTTGATTATTTACTCCTTTAAATATTTAATCATATGTTTATATATATATCACCATATAAAATAAACATTCACGGATGAAATTACATGATAGTTGATTTTCCATATAGAGTAACATATAAGATTTACTGAACCGACTTCAATTTATACAACTTAATAAAGAATTGACGAATTCTCAATGTCGACCAGTCATTAAATTAATTAGGTGATGAATATCTGTAGTAGCCACGTCAAATGGTTTGGTCTGAAAAAATTTGGGCCTTATTAAAATTCTCAATTGGGTCAAAAATTTATGACCAATAAACAAAGCTAATTTAATTTGTTCGAACCATTTTTCACAGCTCTAATAATATCGACCACCAGCCAATAGTTGTAGGCTTGTAGCTGCAGTGTGGGAGAGAGAGTTAGATGTCATCGCATGAGCCTTCCAAGTAGCGGCTAAGCCAAGCCAATTCGTTAAATGCATATGTCACTATTTGTCGGTTACTCTCTCTCTCTCATGTGGTTTGGCAGGAAATATGGAGGAGACATTTTGCAATAGAACTTAAGACAACACTTCAATCAATCAAACAAAAATGTAACCAGCTAATTATATGCTTCACTTTCCGCTAATTTGAAAAAGTACATGAAAGAGACGCAATATCCATATTGTTAGCCTCAAAATGTTGCTTTTACACATACATATATCTTGCTAAGTGCACACATACATAATGTATATAAGTATATAGCTAAAAGTGGGAGTATCACATGAGAGAGTGATGGACAAATTTCTGTCTTTTTCATATTTAAATAACCTTTGATGGGGTTGGAGAAATTACACTATCAAACCCTTGTGAACTCTAAGGAAACCCCCAACAAATTAATACCCCACCACGAACAACACTATTGGATTGAATCACTACGTAATTTCACATCAATCTCAGTTTGCATTATGCTTTTCTTTTGATGAGACCCCAAAAAAGGTTGAACTAACAAAACTATTAGTTATGGAGTCCACTATTTTTGGTGGGCTACTTCTCTTTGTATATTGGTTTAATTTGTGTTCAAACTCCGCCGGTTAATTTCATATATAGATAATATTTTCTTAGCGTCAATCACATACATTCACTTAAAAATTTGATGCAATAATTAGCAAACCACATCGAAGATGTAATCACATTTGAACAATTAAATTACGAACATATACAAAATAATAATGAAATTCGAACCTAACACCAAATACTTACTCCACCACTCAGACCATTTCAAATGGGAGATCAATATTGAGCAACCTAATAGTCAACTCAGACGTTAAAACCGTAGCTTACACATAAACACACTCAAAACAAAGAACCCTTAATTAGTGTGGGTTAATTAGATGAAATATACAATTAATAGGAACATGAACATGCCACGTGGGACCTCAGGAAAGAACCAAGACGAGGGAGAAAACGTAGAGAAGAGGAGGTGAGTAACAGTATATCAAAATTGAACAGTAATTAACTCAAGCACAAGAATTAGAACAAGAATACAAGGAAGCAGATGAATAAAGAAGGACCAGTACAACTACAACTACAACTGCCAAAGCTCAGGGGTTCCTTGGAGTAGCATTAAAGACTGGTGCAATATTTCCCCCATCTTCTTCTCCACTGCTACATTGCCCATATTTCCTATTTCTCACCAATTTACCTTCAAATAGATTTTATAATCCAAAAAGCTGTGCGCAGATTTCTCTCAAGAAAAAGAAAAATGGGGCACACTTGCCATCATCTTCTCCACGTGATTTTCATCATCATTGTTTTCTTCGTCTTCTCTTTCCACACTCTGATCTCAATCGATTACACCAATCATGGCGTCAACAAAAGTTTTGTTAATCAAGACTCTAAAAGGGTCTTTTTATTCGAGAAATTCAGAGTCTTGCTTGGGCTCAAGGCTAGAAATGGAGAGTTCTCGCATTTCTCTGCATCGCCGGCGCCGGCTCCGGGCACCGGCATTGCCCCTGGCGGCGCTCCGGCTCCTTCTCCGGTGGCGCAGCGGCATGTGCACCCGCCGCTGCGCCACCGCCACCCGCTCCCGCAGGCACACAAGGTGCAGAAGGGGGAGCGAGGGAGAGGCAAAAGAGTTGTGACTGCGGTGCTTGCATCAGTCGGTGTTACCTCGGCGCTCTGCGCGGTGGCGATGTTTTTCGGCTGCCGGAAATTCGGGAAACGGCGGAGGAAACAAAGGAGGAGAGGTTTGTCCAAGTTTATGAGCTCTCAGAGCTCAGTGAAAAAGGTAACCTCCGACCCCGGCCCTGATCTTTTCTACCTCAATTCGTTGGAATCTGCTCTAGAACCAGAAAAATGCTGTCTGAAACTGAACTCCACCACCGAAAAAATCTGCTCCGGCGATAATGCATTTGATGAGAGAGAAGTGAAAGTCACAGATACGGGGAGAGAGAGTGGGAGGTTTTCCTCGTGTGGAGAAATTACTACTGTGCATGAGATTTCGGAGTGTGTGAAGCATGAGCATGATGGCGGCTCTAGTTCTTCCTGCGGCGAGAAAATAATTCCGGAGGAAATTCACAAATTTGATGATAAAATTGTTCGTGTTGAAGCAAATTCAGATGACGATGATGAATCTTTCCATTCATTTTGTGATTCGCAAACGAGGCTTTCCAATGCTTCAGCTTCTAGCGTAGGCGAAACTTCTGAAAATATGTCGCACGAAGAAATTAAGGAAACACATTCTTCTACTTGTACAGCTGCCTCAAAGATTCCACCACCACCGCCTCCGCCGCCTGCATTTCCTCAGGAATCCAAGTCTCTTAGTTCATCCACATTGCTAAGAAGGTTACCGGTTCCATCCTCTGCTCCTCCTCCACTTTCTAACGGCAATGGTAAAGCGCCGCCGCCACCACCTTCACTGGGAACACAACAAGTGCCTTTGGGAAAAGATGGGTCTCCGTTGCCAAAGCTCAAACCACTCCACTGGGACAAAGTAAGAGCCGCCCCAAATCGCTCGACGGTGTGGGATAAGATGCGGTCTAGTTCATTCGAGTAAGACATTGCCATTTACTCAATCACAAGTAAATGATTTAAGTTGTTATTCATAAACTTGCTATTTATGTTGCAGGTTTGATGAGGAAATGATCGAATCACTTTTCGGTTACAACCTCCAAAATTCCATGAAGAACGAGGAAGCCAAGAGCAAAACTCCATCTCCAAGCAAGCACGTGCTCGAGCCCAAGAGACTGCACAACATCACCATACTTTCCAAGGCCTTGAACGTCACCGCAGAGCAAGTCTGCGGCGCATTAATCCGAGGTATGTTGATGACATTCCTCGTTCAAACAATAAATCTGATGAGGTCTAGCCAGGTGGCAAAGCTGAGGCACGAGAAGTCTCTTCTTACTCTGTATTAGTTTGGTTGGTCATTGTGCGAATTGGTCTGCAACAGGGGAAGGCTTATCCCTGCAAGATTTGGAAGCACTGTCAAAGATGGTGCCGACAAAGGAAGAAGAGGCGAAGCTCGCAAACTACAAAGGCGACATACTCGAACTGGGGTCTGCAGAGAAGTTGGTTAAGGCAATGATCCAGATACCATTCGCGTTTGCAAGAATCGAAGCAATGCTGTACAGGGAAAACTTCGAAGACGAAGTTCTTCATCTTAAGAAATCATTCTCAATACTCGAGGTTACATTATATTAATCTCATCTCAACCTACTTATATATTGAACCATGATCATTTACCAAATCGATGTGTTGCTGCCAGGAAGCATGCAAGGAGCTGAGGTCGAGCCGGCTCTTCCTCAAGCTCCTCGAGGCAGTGCTCAAGACGGGGAACAGGATGAACATCGGCACTATAAGAGGAGGCGCAAAGGCCTTCAAGCTCGACGCCCTCCTCAAGCTCTCCGACGTGAAGGGGACCGATGGCAAAACAACTCTCCTCCATTTCGTGGTCCAGGAGATCATCCGGTCCGAGGGGATACGGGTGTCAGAGAGCATCATGGGCAAAATCCAACAGAGGGGCAAGAACGAGGACAAGGAGGAAAGCTACAGGAGGATGGGGCTGGATCTTGTCTGCGGCTTGACCACCGAGCTTTGCAACGCCAAGAAAACGGCCACCATTGATCTGGACGTGCTTGCAAGCTCGGTGGCAAATCTAACAGAGGGCATGCGCCGGCTGCAGGGCCTTGTGAGGAAGGAGATGATCGTGGAGGAAAGGAACGGGGGGTTTGTGAGCTCGATGAGGGCGTTGCTCAGAGACGGGGAGAGTAAGCTGAGGGAGCTGCAGGGGGACGAGGACAGAGTGCTGCTGCATGTAAGGGAGATTACCGAGTATTTTCATGGAGATGTGAGCAAGGATGAGTCGAATCCGCTGAGGATTTTTGTGATCGTCAGGGATTTCTTGAGCATGTTGGACAATGTTTGCAAGGAGCTAAGGAGCTTCAAGGCGCCGCCGCGCTGTCCGAATCCGCTTGCTCCGTTCAGATAGAGTAGGATTTTGCGTTGTTGGTTGGTTTGTTTATAGCGTTGGTGTTGATTTGTTGGATCGAATATTTGAGTAACATATTTCTTAACTCTACTCACAAGTAAAGATTTTTTTCCTCCTTGTAGTTGTTAATTTTTCTTGAGAGATCAGCAAAAGCCAACCAAATTTTTATGTTGTTTTCCGTAACTTAGGATATCTCATATCCGAGCTTCGTTCAACTCATTTTGACGGAGGACGGTCGTCTTCCCTATATGTATGAGTCTTTGCTAGGCATCCTCGTACAAAACAAACAAAAAAGTTGAAGAAAAATTGAGCCCAAATCATGTACGCTAGGCCTAGTTAGAGATGTATATTATATAGTATAAATGCATATGCAAGATATGAAAGTCAAGATTTTGACTATCAAAATACGACGGCACGTGTGAGGTAGTGTTAGTTTTTGACATGTCATCCCATACACTATGACAACCTAGGCAGGCTATCATTCCTCTGCTAATTCTGCTGATACCGATATATGCATTTATTTATCCACTGCATATCCATATTAAATGTCACAGCTGTAACATAATTTACCTTCATATTTAATTCTTGGGATATTACCAATTTGAACAACAATTTTCCGATTAAATCATTAAAAAATTAATTTGTGACAAGTAATGGAGCTACTTGCTGATTTTGGATTTGAACTAGTATATTGTTACTATGTGACAGCTATTTTTTATTTTGTTTTTTTCTTAAAATTTGATGATTCAATCTTCCAATTTTATCAAGCGACAATTGTATGGTCACGCCTTTCTATATTATTTGAGTGAATTTTCTTTTTACACCAAAATTGTTTCTGGTCCACTGGTAATTTAATTTTCGTCTTTTGACATAAGTAGCAGCCGACAACTTCTGTGATTTTAAATGGGTGATTTTCTTTTCCAACATAATTTTTTTCCCCCTTTAGAGGTAAGATAACTAAGTAAATATTAGTTACTTCTTTGATATTCAAAAAAGTTTAAACATAGTCAATTATAATTCACAAATAATATAATCATTAACATAACTCAATTACTTATATAAATCCCAAGTCATATACATATAGATGAGATCATATAAAGAATTTCTTCATCTTATTACATTCTCGAATCTTTACAACTTAGACGTGAACTAGCCTTCATCCCTCTAGAAAGGTAACTGCTTGTTTTTCCAAGACAACGCCGAAGCTATCACAGATACTAGATACAAATCTAGAGCTTCATTCACACTTACAATAATATACTTGCAGAAGGGTTATTTTCAAACTATTCTTCACGCAGCTTTATGTAGGGATGTCTTGCGAACCCTAATTTTCTTGCCTTATGAGACAAAGACCAATCCTTAATGAGATATGTCATATCTAAAATAAACGGTCTCATTATATCAATTGCTAATCGATCATTGATGTAAATCCACTAGAATCGCAGACAAAATGCGTAGGAAATATCTTCCATGATACTTTCCAAAACCAACGACGTATATATAAAGAAAACAGCCAAACATCATAAAAAGGTTGGAGCAGATGCAGGTAATCGTATCAGCTAAAGCACAGGGGGAGTGGTTGGTCTATATAATGACAAACCACAAAAGTGTATAGATCATACACTAACAACCATTATGGTTCTGCAAATTCTTCATATTCCTCACAATAACTACAGATAAAGGGTTAATGTGAAAATCGTTTCTTATTGTTAGAACTAAAACACAGTACCGAATGTATAAATTAACTGCATTTTAAAAAAATGAAACTTTCGTTGCGTATAAGATGCAAACTACAATATTGCATTCATACAACAAAGAAAATATAACCAGTACCATAGATCTTCGCGATCGAGTGACTAAAGATAATTATATACATATATCTAGAATGAGAATGAAAAGATGCTCCATTCCAAGGTACATACATGACGCATGCGTCAAAATAGAGATGGAAACAAATATGTTGTGAAAATCATAACCAATTGAAATACACAACAAATATGTGCTCCCTTATCCTCTGAAATTCGGTCGTCATGGCCTGTCTAATAGCATTTGTCGCCTATGTGAAAACAGCAAAATTGTATCAAGTCATTATGATTTATATGCATCAATCCCAAATCGAGTGGTGCTCGTTGTTTCTATGGCACTCATTCTTGCAAAATTGTCCCAATTTTTCCACTTTCTGTATAATGAGAGAATATTGTATAATGATATAGACCAAGGGACAAAATTAAATTATTTTATGATTTAAAAATTAATGCATTAGCCTTGTTTTATCTCTTCTAAGTTTCGTTAAATGTACATGGTATTGTATTTGTATATATAATTATTTTTGACCTGTACATGGTATTATATTTGTATATTTATTGATTATCGTTCATGTGTTAATATTAGAGTAAGTCCTGTGCTAATTTTAGGTAATGAAATTTCGTGTGAATTTTTTTTTATTCCAAAACTATTAATTTTGTCAATATCTAAATAAACAGCACAAATTATAAAAATAGTCTTTTTGTAATGATGGAAACTGGTTGGGTCCATCATATAAACTTGGGCTATTACGGCCCACGGGTATGACATGATTTGTGTGTTGGACTTTCTTAAATTATTTGTATCATTCTACATTCATATGTCACGAGTATTATAGTTAATAATGTTTATTGTATTATGGTATAAATAAAAATGTCAAGGCGACCATTGTCAACAAATTATATTGCCGATCCCATTCCTTTTAGTTTCTGATAAGAACTTGTCCAATCACCATTCCAAATGAGCTCGTTTTTGCACAGAAACATGAATCCAAGCGAAATGACGTGAAATGAGCATTCAACGTTCTTCAAGAACGATTTGCTATCGTGCAAAGATCTGGGCCGTATATGGTACAAGGACGTGTTCGCCGACATCATATACGTGTGTATTATATTGCACAACATGATCATCGAGAGCGAAGGAGATGATGCTCCTAATTGGGACAATGAAGATATGGTCGACACCTCGACCGCTAGCGAGGCCCCATCACCAGTGTGTCCCTCCAATATTTTGAGAATACTAAAAGCACCGTGAGTACACACGCGATCACGAAGCCCACGGCTGACTCCAACTAGATTTAATTGAACACATGTGAATGCGTTTTGGTCCCCTCGATGAATGATTTAGATATTTATCACTTGGGTATTTTTTATTTCAATTATGTAATTATTTTTAATTTCAATTATGTAACTTTTTAAGTTTAATGAAATTCGTATTTATAAATTAATAACATAGCAATTTAATTTTGATATACAAATAAAAGTTTATAGCTGTTGAAATAAGAAATAATTAAAAATTAAAAAACGAGACCCATAAAAAGTGATAACATAAGAATTTTTTTAAAATATAATGTTGTGGGTGTTAAATAATAAATAAATATGAAACTCATAAATAATATAAACGAAATTAAAGATATGAGCATCCTATCGTGGATACTCTTAGGATATGTTTGATAGGACAGATTAGGCCAATATTAGATTATTAATTATAACTAAACATAGTTATAATTAATAATATAATCTTGGACTAATTTATACTATCAAACATACCCTTAGTGACATTATATTGATGACTAGATGGTGTTTACGGTGGAGGTGAAATGCTATTTAACTGATTAATAAAAGTATTATTTTGGATAACTTTACTATGAAGTTTATCCTGTAATACAAACGCGTCCTTTTAAGTTTCTAGACATCCTTTTCCAAATTTGAAATCTTCCCGCCTCGAAGTAAATACGTGTAACATTCTGAATGGTCCGTTTACAATCACGCGGATAGCCAAATTCCGCTGACTCCTAGCCGTTAGATCATCCTACCTAGATCCCATCAACTATTTCATTACGCACAATGCTGCTGTCCCATTGGTTGAAGCACCACGACCCGGATCGCCAGCATGCCCCACGCAGTATTACATATACTCGTCTCCTTCGCTCAACATTTCCATCACCAGCGACAGCAAATTTCCGAAATCGTAACATATTCTCTTCAAATCCTCTTTGAACCTCAATACAACGATGGATGCTGCGAATTCCACCCCAATCAAGGGCGCCGGAGGCAGGCGAGGCGGCGATAGGAAGAAATCTATTCCGAAATCCGTGAAGGCAGGGCTCCAGTTTCCGGTGGGGCGCATCGCCCGTTTTCTGAAAAAGGGGCGGTACGCCCAGCGCATGGGCATCGGAGCGCCCATCTACATGGCTGCTGTTCTCGAATACCTTGCAGCTGAGGTAAACTTCGCGTTTAATCCCGTCGGGTTTCTTCCATGAATTGGTTTTTTGGGAAGTTGTTTGATGGAATGCTTGTTTTTGTTGCAGGTGCTGGAATTGGCTGGAAACGCTGCGAGGGACAACAAGAAGAGTAGGATTGTGCCGAGACATGTGCAGCTGGCAGTGCGGAATGATGAAGAATTGGGGAAATTGCTTAGTGGCGTAACCATTGCCAATGGTGGAGTGTTGCCCAATATCAATCCGGTGCTTTTGCCGAAGAAGTCTGCAGCGGCGGAGGAGAAAATCTCTAAACCCAAATCACCAAAGAAGGCTTAATAATGTTATGGTGTTATCCACTTTTTCTAGATTTGATGTTCAGCACATGTTTCCCTGATATATTTTAGCTAATAGGTTGGAAGTCAGTCTTTGAAAGTAAATAATTTCTGAATAGAATTTAGTTTTCGTTTCTACGATCTTGTCATTATCATTTCGCTCGATCTTGTGGCGGATATCTCGTTTCTACGTGATGATAAACACTTATATATAAATGTCTCGCTCTCTCTCTCTCTCTCTCATTTAGCAGGATTCGTATTTCATGATTTTGCTTTTGATGTTATTAAAATACTCTTTAAATACAAGAGTGAAAGATGGGGTAAAGAAAAAAGGAAGAATTTCAAGTTGAAAGGGGAAGAAGTATAATAGTGTTGAGTATTGACTCAGTGCAAATGTGTAAACAACAGTGTAATATCGGTAGAGAGTTGAATGATTTAAATGGCGCGGAAAGTTTATGCAAGATCGAGATTAACTATTTTCCACATCACCTGATTATATCCGAAATGCAAGTTTCGTGAATGGGAAATCTGCTGGATAATTTCCTCACTGTTGATCAGGCCAAGCAAATCCAGTGCCAAATAGTAGTTAACACTCTTCATAATCTCGAGCCACTCTTAGTCGGCCAAATTTTGAAATGCGCCGCCCATTACTCCGCACCAACCACCCACTACGTCATATTGATCCTCCACCGTATGCGAAACCGCGACGCTTTCTCCGCGTCGTGCACGATCCGTTATCTCTCTCAACACGGGCAGTTTCGAGATGCTCTTGCTCTGTATTCGGAATCGCACGCTTCGGGAATTTTTCCGAATACGTTTGCTGTATCTTCGGCGCTTAAGTCTTGCGCTAGGGTTCTTTATAAAACGGGCGGATTGATTATTCACGGGCAAGCGCAGAAGTTGGGTTTTTGTGAGGTTGTGTTCGTGTAAACGGCGCTTTTGGATTTCTATTCGAAATTGGGCGATATGGTGGTTGCACGTAAGGTGTTCGATGAGATTCGTGACAGAAATGTGGTTTCTTGGAACTCTTTGTTGGGGGGGATAAGTGAAGTTCGGGGTTTTGGCTATGGCGCAGAGGTGTTCGATGAAATGCCTGAGAGAGATGTCGTGTCATAGAATTCAATGGTCTCAGGTACGCGAGGGGGAAAGATATGGAGCAAGCTTATGAACTATTTCGTCGAATGCCAGACAGGAGTTCTGCTTCCTGGAATGCCATGGTTACCGGATAAACAGAATGTGGGAAGATGGAGCTAGCACGAAGCTTTTTTGATGCGATGCCAGAGAGAAACAATGTTTCGTATATCACGATGATTTCTGCCTACTCAAAGTGTGGGAACGTAGAGTGCGCGAAGGAGCTCTATGATCAGCATGGTGGGAAAGATCTGCTTCTCTATAATGCCATGATCTCGTGGTATGCTCAGAACAACAGGGCGAAAGAGGCATTGCAGTTGTTGGAGGCATTGCAGTTGTTGGACGTGTTGAAGCCAAATGCGAGATTCCAGCCTGATAAAATGACGCTGTCTAGTGCCATCTCCGCGTGTTCTCAGCTAGGAGACTCGGAATATGGGGCTTGGATTGAATCGTACATGAGAGGAATGGGGATCAGAATAGATGATCACTTGACCACCTCTTTAATCGACTTGTACACTAAGTGTGGAAACATTGATAAAGCTCATGAGCTGTTCAATGGCTTGCAAAAGAGGGATTTAGTAGCTTACACCACGATGATTTTAGGTTGTGGTACAAACGGTAGGGCAAAGGAGGCCATCAATCTATTTGATGAGATGATTGGTAGTGGCATCGTTCCAAACATGGTTACTTTTACAGGAATACTGACTGCTTACAGCCACATTGGTTTGGTGGAAGAAGGCTACCATTGCTTCATAGCAATGCAGAGACACGGGCTTGTCCTGACACAGGATCACTACTCAATCATGGTTAATCTTTTGGGTAAGGCTGGACGGCTAGAAGAGGCTTATGAATTGATCAAGAGCATGCCTACTCGGCCACATGCTGGAGTGTGGGGCGCGTTGCTGCTTGCTTGCAGCCTGCACAGCAATGTGGACCTTGTGGAGATTGCTGCCAGTAATTATTTCGAGCTAGAGCCTGATAATGGCGGCTATCATTCTCTTCTTGCCGGTATTTACGCCTCTGCAGGGAGGTGGGAAGATGCTGTTAGATTGAGGAGAGCGGTTGGAGAGAAGGGTCTTGTGAAGATACCGGGATGTAGTTGGATGAGCTGAAGGAGATGCTCTTTCTTGATATTCTCGGAATCTGTCTCTATCTGTGATGCTTGGTTGTACAACATGGTTATTGCATGCTTCAGAAAGAGAGGCCTGCATTCTGAATCCCCAGCAACAATGCCCTTGAGAGTACAGCTGTGCACAATTTTGCTGTATGTGCTTGGATTTTGCATCATTGTTGTTTCTGTAAGCTTGCAATTTTCGTGTTCATCCGACATCTTCAACTTAATTATAATGCTTGGAGAAAAGAGGAAACAGAAAGCTGGTGTAAAGGATGAGTGGAATTGTGAAAGATTTCTGCTTCACAAAAGAAAAGAAAAAAGAATAAAGATATGTGAAAGATTGTTATTTGTTCGTAATTATCATGGTGTGGAATTCTGAAAGATTTCTGCTTCACAAATTGCCATAGAAAAGTGATCGATTTGATGAATATTAAATTTTCGTAAACTAAATTATTATTTTTTTAATTTTTTTTATATTAGTTGTAAATTTCTAATGGACCATGATTTAGAGACATAATGTCTCTACCTAATAAGTAATTTTGTATTATTTTTCATTCTTTATTAATTTCCAATTTTGTAGGATTTTATGTGAATACCTTAATATCCTTTAGCTATTTTAAGATAAAGATTACAATAAGATTTGATTTTTAAATTTGGAAAAATAAATCTAACCTATTCTATAATTAAATCAACTAATCCGTGTTGTACCGATCTGATTAGCAATTTCAAGTTGATCCTTTCCATTCGAATGGAAGTGTCTGAAAGATCGCCCAGGAAAACTTGCCCAACCCATAAGCTTTTTCAATTTAAGTCTTAACAAAGATGAAAATATAAGCAATTGAAAGAACTTGTTTGCTCTCTGCATTTAACCTATCTCAACTGGACAGAGATGCATCAACTGAAAATTTAAACTGGCAACATTCAGCTTCCTTGCAACTGAAATTAGAGGAGCTGGCCACACCATATTCTGTAATAATATAAAGAATCTTGAAAATATTCAAGATTTTGATGTCTATACTGAACAAGAATGATTGTAGGATGTTCAGTTGAGAATAAAGCAATTATAAATAGGACAAGTCATGTCTCTGCAACCATTAACCTACCTCTCGTTATATAGCAAAACGCACATATGATAGAATTGCTTGGACCAAAGCATAATTTGAATAAAGCAAAGAGCAAATTAGATTTGTTCTCAGATAATTATGAGTTCACTGTTTATACATCTATATTCGTCCTAGGGACAAGGAGCAAACAGATTTCAAATAAATATGTTTCATGTAGAATAAAGGGGGCCTTACGATGTTTAAGCTCACGACATAGAGAGGCGGAACATCATAAAATGCAACACCATTCAACTCAGAGCCCGTCCATTTGTGCAGAATAATTTTAGGACCTGAAGCAAGTAGTAAATGGCCTTGAAGTGATGCAAGAGCTGATATAGCACCCTTCAACTCCTTGGAGTAGACTTCTGAAACCTGAAAAGACTAATAAAGTTAAGCATTCACGCATTAAAATATGCAATATAAAGAGCAAGATCAGACACCAATCTGACTGGTTGGAGCTCTGGAATAAGTCTCATACAACCTCCTGCAAGTTAAAAAGAGTCCAAAGTAAAACAGCAAGCTACCTTCGCCTGTATACTGTCTGAGTTTCTTTCAACAGAATATAAAAGAATGCGTCCTCTTGCTGCAACATCCTCTCCTTGTACATAAGCAGTTCCAATTGCCAA
>JAYDZE010527439.1:0-15299 GCA_034509125.1 Monilaria moniliformis
TAAAGTCTTATTCAAAAAAATTAAAGTCTTATTTGATTTATGAAAAAAATATTATTTTGAATATAACTAAAGTCTCATTACAAATAAAATATATGAAAGTCTTATTTGTTCTAAAGAATATTCTTATTTAGTTTTATAAAATTTGTTATTTATATTTAAGCAAATTATCATTTACTAATAAAATATCTTAATTTTTTATTTGTCAGTAAAAAATTATTTAATTTTTAATTTTCTTTTTAAAAAATATATATAATTTTATAAATTTTCTTTGTTAGATATAAGTAAAATCTAATTTATAAATTAAAAAAATTATATGCTATTAAAAGAAGTTTTGTTTTTGTTTTGTGATGTAAGTATTATGAAATTCTATTTATAAATAGTAAAAATTAATAAAGTATTAGGATGATATATTTATAAAATGTGGAATAAAAAGAAAACAGATACCAATCTGACTTACATGGGTACCCATCTTATTTATGTGAACTATTTAAAATAATCAAACCTATGCCCGGCCCATTAATAGTTCCAAAATTGGTGTATCAAGAAAAACCCAATAAAAAGAGGCCCATATTGCATAGTGTATATGTTGAAACTTTTATGATTATTGTATATGTTTGGAAACATACCCCAAAATGTGCAGATTTTAACCACTTATACATTCCTAGTTTATTATATTTAAAAAGAATTATTATTCTTTGAATTTGAAATAAATAATATAAGCATAAATGAAGGTAAAGAAAAAAGGTTGGGCCTCAGATTTGTTCAGTTTGAACGAGAGCCCTTTGAAAGCCCATATAGGCCAAGCCCATAATCGAGGTGAAGCTTTGCACTCGACTTCTAGTTTGAAATTAGTTGTCGCGCCCAATCAAATTATGTTAAGTGATTTTGTCCCTAAATTCCTAAACATTCCGCAAATTATGATTTTGCATACCAAATTTTTTCGCATATTAATTATTAAATTTTTGATTTGATCTAATTTTACAACCAATTAAAATTACGACGAGTATTAGCGCTTGTAATGGGGAAATACTCCTTGGAATCTTAGTCGATTATAAACTCAGACTAAATCGGAAGTTCAATAATTAACACATGTTTTAAAATTGATATGCTTATATAAAATTATAACTTTTCAAAAGTTTATAAATTTACAAACAAATAACCCAACCTTATTTCATATGCAATTTGCAAATACAAATATACTTGAAAATTTTCAATGATCAATCAATGACCCGAAAGCTATATATTTATATATATTATGTGTTGATATTACATCACTTGAAGTCTTTTTATATTATTTAGTCGACCATCTTTAATACATAGATATTGATTTTTGATTAAAATACTTACGCATGTCGCGAATATCATATATTATGTCAAGCTATAAGCCTATATATATAAATTGTAATAGAGCCAAGAAAAGAAGTATTTACCTCACTAAGAAAAATACAATTACAGTAAATTTTTATGATTCAATGATTAAAAATAATTATCTACTTTTACAATAAAAATAAATTTTTATTTAATATATATATTATAAGATATATAAATATATATTATAGAGAGAGTATAATATTTATCAATAATCACATACAAATATAAGTAATTACGTCGTCAATGAGATTTAATTTAAGTGGCAAAGTTGAGGTATATACAAAACCCTCATTTGAGACGCGTCTTGGGTTGAAACCCACCTACATGCGATATAATATATTTATCACTTTGCATGATATTATAGTGATCTCACCTTTATATAATATAGTGTTTTAATTAATATCATATATACATCATTGTTCATTTTGTTGGATATATCGTAAGATTCATTGACAAGAACACTCACTTTCCCACTAATTCATGAGGAATAAGCACCTAATGGTAAGTTTTTCTTTTTTAATATCCCCATTAGTATATTTTCTATATTACAATAATCTTCCACTAATCCTTTCACTAACACCACACAATATCTTTATTATTCAGCATAAAATCTTATTTCGAATTAAATAATTTAGCTTCTGAATAAAAAATTCGAATGCCAATCATTTATATTAAATAAAATTTAAATCCACCAAAACTCATCAACTAATTACTTCTGTTTCACGTTTCTTTTCTATTACTACTATATTTTTTAATAACTCAAACTTCATTCAGTTGGTGGTGCTGTAACCTGCATCTCTGTTGGATTTTCTGAATAGTCAGGTAACTAATTAACTGGGCCTGGGTGGCATGGTAATAAATGTAAAATAATAATAAAAAAAAAAGAACTGATGGCTATTATGAGCTATTGCTTACAGCATTCTCAGCTACTTGTATTTGTTTTGCTTATAACAAATTCGCAATAAATATTTTACCCTTAATAATTATTAAATGATTTAAATTATGAATTGCTTTATATTGTTGGTATTTTGAGAATTTTTTTTATTGATATATAAAATTTAGCTTATTAAACCATGAAATTCAGATAAATAAATAAATAAATAAAAGAAAAATCAAATTTCCGTACAGCAATAAAAGCCAAAACAATTATATCTTTACTTATTTTGCAGAAATTAGAAACACTGTACCGACCAAATAAGTAAAGTATACTATTTACTTGAAATAATGTTTTGTCGCAAAACTTCATAATGTCCAAACAAACCCTTAAAGATCTAACCGAACAAATTTAACTTTTTTATTACACGAATTACCATTTGATATAAACTTCATTCAAATGTCTAATTTTAATGAGGTAATACATAAAATCAAGACATAATTTTTTTTATTTCTTCTTTATTTATTCTAAAACTAAACCGCTCGAGGAGTGGGCCAGCAATATATACATAGTGACAAGGAGAGAGAAAGAGAGAAAAAGTTGGACATATAAATTCTAGAGAGAGAGAGAGAGAGAGAGGTGCACAGCTCGTCTTTCATAATTTTCTCTTTTCCCCCTTTTAATTAATTTTCTACTAACCCAGAGAGAGAGATGGAGGGTGGGGCTCCGGCGGCGGCGGACACCGTCATGTCGGAAGCAGGGCCGCAGCCTCCGCAGCAGCAGCCGCAACCTCCGATGGATCACATACCGTCGACGTTCAGCCATGGCGGCCGATTCATCCAATACAATATATTCGGCAACATCTTCGAGGTCACTGCCAAATACAAACCCCCAATCCTGCCTATCGGGAAAGGGGCATACGGCATCGTTTGGTACCTCAGCCTTCACTCTCCACTTCCACACAATAACTCTTTTGATTCTCTGATTTATTAATTAATTGAATTTTTTATTTTCTGAATAAAGCTCTGCTTTGAATGCGGAGACAAATGAGCATGTGGCGTTGAAGAAGATAGCGAATGCATTTGACAATAAAATTGACGCGAAGAGGACTCTGCGTGAGATCAAGCTTCTTCGGCACATGGATCATGAAAACGTTAGTATTCTTTTTTTAGTTTCTTAATGTGTAAATGAGTGTTAATTAGCCTTGAAAATTCTTCTTGCTTGACTTTCTGGGTTCTAACTTGACTTCTTTTTGGGGTATTATGCTGCGAGAGGAGTTTCTTCTGTGATTTCTGAAGGCAAGCTTGACTTTTGAACTAGTTAGATTGTTTGGTGGAGTAATGTTAATCTCGTGATATTGATGAAATTAAATAGGTCGACCAAGAATATATTGTGATTTTCTAAGAAACAGAAAAGCTGGGGCAACCGGTTTGTTGGATTAATAGATTGCTCTAGTTGAAGTCCTTTCAATTTCTCTAAATTTTGGGAAATTTGTGGTGCTTTTTAGCTGCCGAATAGAAAGAAATCCTGTTAAAAAAATATGTCGTGTGTAAATGAAGTAATGAATTAACGCGTTGATACTTTTGTATGATATATAAATTGGATTTAGTATGAGAATAGGATATAACTCAATGAATTAGTTAGAGATAAAAAGTTATCAAGATCGCTTTTTGTAGAACAGCTACTTTTTAGGAGAAAGTCTCCTTTTATTCAAAGAGGAATAAAATTGTAGTGGTTTTGTGCTATGCTACTTTAGATGGAGCTCAATATGTTGTCACAATGTGAAATGAGCTAGCTGGCCTTTGGTATCACTTTTTTTGGTTTTAGAATGATATATACAGTGTGAACACCTGGTCTAATAGGGTTGGTCCATTTGAGATCATTTAAGTATGTGATTCTTAAATTTGAAATGAAAGCTTTGGTACTGATTCCAGTAGGGTTTGTCCATTTGAGGTGGAGTTAAAAATGATTTCGTCATGCTCAAATGCATTGTTAGTAATCAACCAAGTATGTTTACGTTTCGATTCAGCATAATCTAGAATCTTAACCTTAGTTTCCATTTCTGGTCAACTTTTTTTTTTTTGCCTTTTCTTGTGAAATTGATGAGGTTTGGCACTCTATCTAGCTCCTTAATTATAAAATGTACATGACTAATGACATGATGCCAAATAAAAGAAAGAAGGAAAGGGAAGATTGAAAATATTATGATAGACCAGCATCCGAATGTATAATGTAGTTCTTACAAATACGATGCACATAGAGGAAAAATTGGATTGAATTATAGTATTGAGCCTGAAACACGCTCATAGCACGACTAATTTGGTATAATCAGCTTCACATTTAAGTCTAATTGGGATTTGACACTGACTAGAACACTATCATCCATATAATCATATTACTTGACATCAAGGAGGGATCCTAGAGAATTTAAGGAATGTAGGAATAAGTTTACGGGTAATCTAATTAAATGCAAATCTTATTTGCCACAGGTGGTTGCTATCAGAGATATAATTCCACCGCCTCAAAGAGAGGCATTTAATGATGTTTATATTGCATATGAACTTATGGACACTGATCTCCACCAAATCATCCGTTCTAATCAAGCTTTGTCAGAGGAGCATTGCCAGGTTATATTTCAAATTTTGGTTTGATTTAATCTACAGAAAATTACCGTTGTCGCTTATTTAGTCATTATTTTTGCACAGTCACAAAATGTCTTCTAGTTCATCTTGAAATTACAGCACTTTGTGTGGCTCAAATTTCACTCAGCTAATTAAAATAATTTTTCTTTGGGTACTCTAGTGTATTTTAGTTGGAAGGTGATAACATTGACTTTATCTTTTGAACCTAGATAATCGAAAATCACAAATTACAGAAATAAAGCAATAGATGTTGTTCATCACTTGAAACATTTACCAAGAAAGTATAATATTTATTGGATATATACCTTTACAAGATTTTATCCATCTTGCATAAATGAAAAATCAGAAAAGAGAAAAGGGGAAAAATGAAAGAAAGGTAAGTAACATGTACATCTACTCATCTTTATTCATTGTATATATTGTATACGATATATTCCCTGCGTTTTTTAGCATCTGAGTCAGCATGATTAAATGGGTCTCTTGTGTAATTATTTGAGTATTTTATGCATAAAGTGCCAATAATCATATATTCTGGGCTTTGTTGACAAGTCACAAGTCGTTGCTTTGTTGGAAGTTGTTTTATTTATTTTAAATCATCCACCATATAACCTTTTTTTCTCATTTCACTGCCAAAACTTATAGCCACTTTTCTTTATTCACGTTAAACTTATTTTGTGTTCTCTGTGGAGGCATTTTTACAGTTGTACTCAAATCCTTTTTTGTAAATTAACTATTTCGTGGTTGTACAGTATTTCTTGTATCAGATTCTTCGAGGATTGAAGTATATACATTCAGCAAATGTTCTCCATAGGGATTTAAAGCCTAGCAATCTTCTTCTCAATGCAAATTGTGACCTAAAAATTTGTGATTTTGGATTGGCACGGGTCACATCTGAAAGTGACTTCATGACGGAGTATGTGGTTACAAGGTGGTATCGGGCACCAGAGCTGTTGTTAAATTCATCTGACTACACTACAGCAATTGATGTATGGTCCGTTGGATGCATTTTTATGGAATTGATGGATCGGAAACCATTGTTTCCGGGTAGAGATCATGTACACCAGTTGCGTCTTTTGATGGAGGTATCTACTTTATATTGATGTCAATTATTTTCTGTTGGTGCTAGACGAATTGTAATTGACGTCTTCATGTTTATTGCATTGGTCATGTTAGTATGACTATTTTCTACCTTGACGGCTTATTTATCAACCATTAATGACCATGTTCCCGAATTTACAGAATAGTGCTTTGGAAAACCCTAGATGTAAGGGCTCTAAACAATTATTTGGATGCACAAATAGATGAATCTGGATATTTATCGAATAAAGCAGATAAAGACAAGCATGAAAACTTGATGAAGTGATGAAACTCGCATGCCAGTCAAAAAACTCTTGTTACGTGGAACTTAATCCTTTGCTAGAAAAGGATTTTTTTAATTTTTTTTTTCCTGTGTGGTGGAGGTCATTTTAGAGGAAGATGGGAGATGTAAAATTGTTGGAGTGCAATATTACAAAGACTCTCCCCGTAAGTGGTCTTAGTACAAGATTGTTCCAGGCCAATTCATTTAATCCTGAATTCTAGAATTTGGATAATATGACTGATTTTTGCTCGTAATGCAACATATTTCCTCCATCATAGTGCTGTTTAAGTTATCTTTGTAGGCTTATGGTTGAAAATACTTGATTTAAATGTAGGCTGTAGCATAAGAAAGATTAGTTTGTGAACTAATCAGCTTTTAGGTGAAGGACAATATAATAACACCATTAATAGGGAACAAGAATATTTCTGTATAGTGGAAATGCTCGAGTGGGTTTTGTGCTTTAATCTAGGTCCATGTTTACATGTGCTACTATGACAAGTGTCAGCAAGAGTTTTCTCTCTCTTGCAGCTGATTGGCACGCCATCTGAAGCTGAGTTAGGATTGCTGAATGAAAATGCAAAAAGATACATTAGGCAGCTCCCCCCTTATCACAGGCAATCATTTACTGACAAGTTTCCTCATGTACACCCCCTTGCCATTGATCTCGTCGAGAAGATGCTAACTTTTGATCCTAGACAAAGGATTACAGGTATGGCACTTCTGCCTGCCCTATTATTATTGACATCAAAACTGTTTTTATCTTGGGTAAATTTATGTTATGCTTTTAAGGTGGTATAGAAAATGATGCTATAGAACCCTTTATAACATTAGAGTTCAACTTTTTTGGGTGAGTTGTTGTTAGTGTCAAAAGCATTACGCATGAATGCTTGTGCCATGGCAAGGGTCCATTATACAGATTTCCATTTTGATATCGAACTTAAGCTTGTCAAATAAGTAGTTTTTCCATATTTGCTTACTCAAACTTCTGTACCAAAATGTGGATCTATTATCTCATCCATTTTTGCCATCTTGTGAGCATATCAGTTGAAGGAGCATTGGCGCATCCGTACCTCAACTCGCTCCATGACATCAGCGATGAGCCTGTTTGTGTGACTCCCTTCAACTTCGACTTTGAACAACATGCATTGACGGAGGAGCAGATGAAGGAGCTCATCTACCGGGAGGCTCTTGCTTACAATCCTGAATATCATCAGCCCTTGTGAAAAACAATTGTTTGTGGCATTGTTGAGTAGTGTGGTGCCTGTGTTGTATGTGATATTGGACCAGTTTCTTGTATATAACGGTCCATTTAAAACCTTGGTTTAGAAGGTTGGGCAAAATTCTTGAATTAGATATGGATATTTATCTAGACCATGCTGTTAAGAGACGCCGGCGCTAGGGCGTGGGGCCGGGGCCGGTGGTGGTGGTTGTGTTATGGCTGAGGATCAAAATGGCATGTATTAGTGGTTGCCTTGTATTTTTCTTCGATCCGAACATTTTCTGACTATTTGAGGGTTTATTTTGTATTGTTTTTCTATATGATTTGTGGGTTATGGAAATGAGGCTTTATTATACATAATTCTTTTTCTACTAGATTATTTTCCAACTATTCAACTCTATAATCTGTCACTGGCTACTGAAGTCAGGGCATGAAATGAAGATAACACACTATTGTGATCTATTTGGTTTTGCTTTTTAAATGTCGAGCATCAGTCAATTGGGTGCGTCTAAATATTTACGAGAGCGAAATTTATATTTCTAAGAAATATATATTCCATCCCAATTCAGTCACATCTATTTTGGATTATTTATCTATGATCGTTTCAACCACCTAACTATAATATCATGTAAAATTATTATAAAGTATCATTTTTAAGCAAAAAATATTACATGTGATAATATATAAAAAAAATTATAATTATAACAAGAAATGCTAAAAATGCTCATAAATCCCAATGCTTGTTCTTTTTCAATTTATTTTTTTGTTTTCTTTTTCCACCTTACATCAACACTCTCACTCTCTGCAGCCTGCTCAGAAATCCACTTTTCTCCTCTGTTACTGGTAATAATCCTCTTTTACTTTTTTCGATTAGACATTTCGTCGAACGCATGGAAGATTTATTTCTCTCTCAAACAAGCAACAGTTTTTGCCGTTTTCAACAGAGATTTAACTGCCGAATTCAAACGGGTTAGACCCACAAATTCGTTTCAGATCATCAGATTCTTGCCTTCATCATTGGTTGATCTGACAGTTTCCGATGTCAGCTTAAACACCTCTCTGAGACGCTGGTGCTGCAAAAGGAGATCATCAAAAATAGTTGCTAGAAAGAAGCTATAAAAGGTGCTGTTTCAGACAGGAATTATGTTGATGATCTTTTGTATAGTTTGTTGCCGGTAAATAAATTTGTGGACATTGATATATAATATTTCCCCTTTACTTGTTTTGCTATATAGAAATTCCTATCGCAAGTTTTATAATTTTTTAAATCAGTGATCATAGTTTCGGTTCACAACTTTCAATATTTCCAAAAATTGTCATCAATTTACGTCTTCAGTTCATAATCAAGAGAAGTTGATTTGTGTATCGCCTCGCAGAATTCGGCGATCGAATAATGAGTCATTTCAACAAAATCTGCATTATTCGATATAAAATTTCAAAAAAGAAACATAAACCCAAGCATCCACCTTAAAATTTGGTATGGTAACTCATCATTCTTGTCGAATTTTATAAGCGAGACATAAATCAAACTTTAAGATTTGTGATTACGATAAACAGCTGATTTAGTAATATTTTTCTGAAACATTTTTAAAAAATAAGAAAAAAATACATTATACAAAACAAATATAAAAAGTATTGATAAAGTAAACGGTTTGGACTGTAGATGTAGATGAGTCATGAGTGGATCCCGCCGAGGGCATCAATATAAATCCTCGTACCTTGGAGGATACTTTTGTACTTCTCGAGAGGTCGGAGGGACGTATCCGTAATAAGATGATTCGAACAAGATTAGCGTACATATAAACATAATTAAATCATTAATTAGTGATTAGTATAAGACTAGTGGGAGCTTAACATGACTACATGAATTGATTCCAGGGCACTTCAGCCAATTAATACTTTGATTAATTAACCGCAAGTTGGGATTTGACTTTAGAAAATTAAGATTATCACATGAAAAGCAAATGGATTAATGAATAATTAACTGACAATCTATCTTGTCTGCTTAAGACAAAATATAGTGATCTGATTCGTCCCAAGATAATTTAAATAACTAATCTTCATACTTTAGGACATGGTTACTGTTGGTCACTTTCTCCATATCACTTAAATGGGGGATGAAATATATTGAATCAGTATATTTTCGAAAAATTATAGTACCACTTTAAATCCTATACTATTGGTATTTAACAAATTTCCGGGGAACTCAGCTGCCGCCGGTGAGCTTTTCCAGTCGGCGCTTTCTATTTCCGGGGGATTCAGTCTGCCTGTAAAGTTAATTTTCAGAATTTGATTTTTTTTATTTACCTAATTACGTCAATTTGTTTCAACAAACCAACAATGCAATACATATAATCAGATATTTGTAAGTGAAAATAACACTACGTAACCCATTTCATAAATACACAAAATCTGGTTTCAGGAATATAGTAAAAGAAATAATTGAACTTAATTTATGGAAATTCATGCAAAACGCTGTTATGGAATTCAACAAAGATGAAATTTTTAAATGATAACCCATCTCGTGACTCGCGATGTCAACGCATTGACACAAGCCCATTATCTGTCCATGTGCCCAAGTTTAGAGAGAGAGAGAGAGGGGAGGTTGAAGCATCATGGCATGGAGAATGATGCATTGCCAAAATAAGCCATTTTTGCTAACAAAAAATAAATTCTTCATTTGCGTTCTAAATAAAAGAACTTAAAAGACCTCCGAAATTTTACTATAAAGAACGCAGTCTATCAAGCGAAACGAAGCAGCAAATCAATGGAGAAGTTTACTTTTTCATTTGCTCTTTCAATCTTGTTATTAAATAGCTTCACCCTCTCCTTGAATTCTGTCACAGATGAACATGCACTTATTTCTTTCAAAAACTCCATCACTTCCGATCCCAATGCTATCTTGACCACCAATTGGTCGCAAAATTTATCAGTTTGTAATTGGATTGGTGTGTCGTGCGGTGTCAAGCACCGCCGTATCACTGCTCTCAATCTCTCTGGATACGACCTTGCTGGAACTGTTGCTCCACATCTCGGAAACCTTTCGTTTCTAAGATATTTGGACATCAGTTCCAACAGTTTTGCGGGGATGTTACCCTTGGAGCTCTCTAAACTGCGTCGTTTGAAGGTGATGAATGTGGGGGTGAATTTGTTCACCGGAGAAATACCAACATGGTTGGGCAGTTTACCTCAACTGGAGGAACTCTATCTGCACGACAACACTTTCTTAGGTACAATTCCTGCGTCTTTGTTTAACAATTCCAAGCTCCAGACGTTACAAATATTAAACTTGAACGATAATCAATTGAGTGGGTCCATACCACATGCTATTTTCAATGTTTCTTCCCTTAGAGAAATTAGAATTAGGAATAATAGCCTATCAGGTTGGCTTCCAAGTGGTATGTGCGATAATCTCCCAAATATCCAAGTACTTGTGGTTTCGACCAACCAACTTTCTGGGGAGATTCCGCCAAACATATGGAAATGCAGAGGCCTTCAGCTCCTGAGTTTATCCTTAAATAATTTCAGTGGAAATATTCCAAATGAAATTGGAAGTATGAGCATGCTTAGAGTGTTGTACCTGGGTGGCAACGATTTCCGAGGTATTCACATCGCTCTTGCTTGTGCATCTGATTCTATATTATGCAGCAGCTTCATAACACTTGGTTCCTTTAAACGTGTCTTTAACGTGTCAATCTCGTTATTAAATAGCTTCATAACCAGGTTGGCTCCCAAGTGATATATGCAGCAATATGCCCAACATCAAAATACTATCACTCCATAAGAACCGACTTGAAGGGCAGATTCCGGCAAATATATGGAAATGCACACATCTTGAGATCTTGTCATTATCCTACAACAATTTCAGTGGCAACATCCCACCTGAAATTGGGAGACTGAGCTTTCTTACAGAGTTGTACTTGGGGTACATTAATGGTTTTCGAGGTACAAATTGCTTCTAACTCCAATATCTGATATTATTGTAATGTTCGAAAAACACTATTCTGCATATCCCAAAATTGATCATGATCTACACACCACAAAAGCTTCTCTACATATGATTAGTTATACAAGGTTTCTCATTATGTTCATTTTATAATTTCAGGAGGAGTTCCAGCAGAAATAGGAAATCTTTCAAGACTAGAGATATTAAACATTGACAGCGCATCTCTAACTGGAGATATTCCATCTTCATTCTTCAATATGTCTTCCTTGATAGAATTGAGCTTCTCTGACAATAGTTTGTCAGGAAGTATCCCAACTTTCCACAATCTACCGGAGCTTCAGAAGTTATATCTTAATGATAACGAGTTGACAGGTATGTTGTCCCATAATATCGTCGCAAAAGCTTTTCTTATCTACATATGGCTATTAGACTTTGAAATACAAACTAGTTTGTGTACAGGCAGGTAGGGGTGTACAGATTATATTGAAAATTGAAAATTAATCTGAACCAAATCGAAAAATTTAATTTGGTATGGTTAATATTCGATTTTTTGGGGGAAGCCGCGTCGGGGTAGGGTAGTTAGGTTTTATATTTAAAGTTTAATTTTTTTATTTAGTTTTTATGTTTTATTTTTCTTTTTTAGATTTTCAATTTTATTTTCTTTTTATTTTTATTTTTATTTCTTTATCTTTTTTTTTAAATGCTTTTAAGAGCATAATAGTCCATTTATATAAAAAGTTATTATCATCATAGATTTTTATTTTGTGGCTACAATAAATATTTTGCTTAAAAAAATGGTTATTTGGAGAGTAAATATTAACACTAATCTACAAAGTATCTTCACTATCGCGGTTCTCTGTCGCGGTTCTGGATTCAAATACTAGAGGTGGCACAATTAGAGGGCCATAAAAGTGCGATTAAAGGGCCACAAAACTGTGATTACTTATATGTTAAGTGCAGTTATTTTATATGTTAATTATAGTTACTGTATATCGTAAATGCACGATTCGTAGTTTTTATGGAAATCAAGTTTTATTTAAACTATCTTATTGTGCGAAAGTAAGAATACTACACTGAATGTTCAAAGTTATTGTATTCGCTGTTAATTAACTGCACTAATTTTTTTTTAAAAATTCGTTGCCTTTGGGATTTGAACTTAAGATCGGCATTCATTCGTGTATGTGTGTGTGTGTGTGTATATATATATATATATGGTATTGTTATTATTAATTCCTTATCATTAGTCCATTACATTAGACGTATAGAATTATTGAATTCGCTATATACTTTAATGCAGCCATGTTCAGGATTCCCTAGTAAAAAAAATTGAAGTGCAGTGAACCTTAAATTACATTGAAAATTAGTAATATTACACAGTTAATTCAGTAGTTACACATAGGGACTAACATACATACATACACACACACACATTAGAGGTTGGGTTATCGTAAAAAAATTATTTTTCATAAAAACTACGAATCTTGCACTTAACCTACATAGTAAATTTCTTTAACGTATAAAGTAATTGTACTTTAATGATTTTGTAATTGTCCCGTAATTACGCACCCTAGTAGGTTCGAGCCCAGGACTATGAAGGTGAAAATACTTTATAAATAATGTGTGATTACTTTATATGTTAAGTACAAATATTTCATAATTTTTACGTTAAATGAGATTTTTATTTGATCATAATCCATGTAAGATGTACATATATAATTTTAAAAATGTAGATTATATATATAAACAATATATAGAGTTATAATTCTTAACATAAGTCCTAGTACATATGTACCTAAAATTATTTACTGTTTCGAATGTGATTGGCCATCTAACTTAATCTTCATAAAAACACATGACTTATTCAACAATAGTCAATATAGAGAAATTTAATTAATATTAAAAATTATAATTAATATTAATGTACGTACCTGTGACAATGGACAGTGATGTAAAATAAAATAATACATAGTGAAATAAATATCATTATGCATTATGGGGTGAATTATGAGTAAATAATAAATGAATTAGCCCGAATGCCCGATTCATATTTAAAAACTCTAATGCGCAAAATCAAATATAGACCTACAATTCATTCAAAAAATAAAATTATAAAATAGATTCAGATTTTTTTTATATATATATTTTCAGATTTTATTTAGTAAACAGAGAAGCTGAAAATAGTTCGTTATTGTCTAAATCATTATAAAATTTGCAAAAATGATTTTTTAAATAAAACAAAAAAGATTCATTTTTCTGCTTTCATATAATATGATAATACATAATATTAATCTTATATTAATATACAATAAAAATGTATATTTATATAAATTATACTCTTTTCATCTCAAAATAGTACACACTTTACAATTTTAAGGTGTATCCTGTAAAATAGTTCACATTTCTTAACTTTCATTGTTTGGACGACACATTTCCTACGTACTTTTCCTTAAAACATCTTTAGAAAACCAATGCACTAATATTTTGGGTAAAAACAGTCTTAGATTGGGCCGTAAGTGACATGTGCAACATTATGCCCTGTATCAAATAACTTTCTCAATCTGATAACCAATTTGAAGGGCATATTCCAGCCAATATATGGAAATACCAACATCTTGAGATCTTGCGGTTAATTAGAAAATTATTTGAATTTTTTTTTTCAACATGACAAAGTATCTTCAATTTGAGTTGGTGAACTACAAGTTCTAGTTAAATTATTATATAATGCCTTTCATATATATTCAATTTTACTACCTTATATATACCGCAGGTGAATTACCACAAGTGATTGGCACTCTGCCAGTACTCGAGAAATTCACTGTGTTCAACAATTTCTTATATGGATCCATCCCATCTGCCATATTCAACATATCAACATTGAAGATATTAGAAGTTACATATAATGAGTTTTCTGGTACTCTTCCATCAGATGTGGGGAATTCACTTGTCAATCTCGAAGAACTCTATTTAGCCCATAACAGACTCAATGGCCCAATTCCAAGCTCTATCACCAATGCTTCTAAACTTACCAGCTTGGACATGTCTGCCAACTCATTTAGTGGTTCCATACCCTACTTTGGTAATTTGAAGCTCCTACAAACACTTTTCATCTGGGGAAATAATTTGAGTGGGGCAGAATTCCCAACTCAGGAATTGGCATTTCTCTCTTCATTAACTAATTGTCGACATTTGCAGTCCTTAGCAGTAGAAAACAATCCACTGAATGGCATCCTACCCGCTTCACTTGGAAATTTTTCCTCATCTCTTGAGACTTTTATAGCATTCAACAGCAGCATCATGGGTGTCATTCCGTCTGAAGTAGGAAACTTAAGCGGTTTGCTATTACTAAATTTGGATATGAATCAGCTGAGTGGACTCATTCCACCAACAATTGGGAAACTGAAGCAACTCCAAGAACTATATCTTAGTGGCAATCAATTGGTTGGGTCTATACCTAACGATCTTTGCCGAATGAATCATTTGGGGGACTTGAGCCTTGATGGTAACATGCTTGTAGGTCCAATACCTGAATGTTTGGGTGATGTTAAATCCTTGAGAACGATCGACTTAGGTTCCAACCAATTGAATTCAACCGTCCCTCCTAACTTGTGGATTCTCACAGACCTTGTGAATTTGAGCTTGTCCTCCAATCACTTGAGCGGTCAATTGTCATCTCAGCTTGGAAATTTAAAGTTAATCGTCTCTTTGGATTTGTCGTCTAATCAATTTTCTGGCGATATTCCCACCTTAATTGATGGTTGCCAAACATTAGATTTTCTTAACTTATCAAATAATTTGCTTAGCGGATCCATTCCTCAATCCTTGGGAAAGATTAAAGGTTTGATAACATTGGATTTATCTTACAATAATCTTTCCGGATCAATACCCAA